>JAHBMJ010005711.1:0-17036 GCA_018398765.1 Chromera velia | reverse complement strand
CCCCCCTCTCTCTCTCTCTCTCTGTGTGTGTGTGTGTGTATGTGTAATCGCGTTGGTGTTTTTCCCTGGCTTCTCCGTCCCTCTCTGCACGCTCTGTTCTGCTCCCATGCGCCTTTTTTTCTTCTTTTCCTCTCCTGCGTGTGGTTCTCGTTGTGGGAGGTGCCTCCCCCCTCCCTCTTGATTGTTTCTCGTTGCTCGTCGGTTTTGGCGTTTCCGCTTGCTTGCTATCGCTGCCTCCCTGCTGCTTTGCCCCATGTCCTCTCTGCTTTTCCTGTCTGCTTCTCTCGTCATTTGCTCTCTTTCTCGTTGACTACATTTTTCTTACCTTCTGTCAATTTTTCTTTCTCTCTTCTCTTCTCTTCCGCCTTCTGTTCAGGAGAGAGCAGGAGGAGAGGCGCGAGCAGCGAAGAAGGATGCGACAAGAACAAAGGGATGAACAGGAGCGGCTCGGCATGCTTCAGGAGGAGGCGGGTGAGGAGTCGGAGGAAGAGGAAGAGGAAGAGGAAGAGGACTGAACAAGCGGGAGAGAGGACTGGGAGGGACTGGGGGGGTGCCTCGCCTCGTCGTTCCTTCTTGCATTTCCCTCCTCTTTTCGAAACGCCTCTTTCCTTCTCTCTCACCTCATTCATGTATGGGCGTTGCAAACAATCTTTGAATTCTTCTCTCCTTGCCCACACTTCTCTTCTTCCTTTCTGCCGAAACTTCCAGTGGAAGAGAAGGATGGAAGTCTACAGACGCATAGAAAAAGTAGAGCGAAAGAAAGTGCGATGTGCTTCCTTTCTCTTCTCACCCCTTTGGCAGGCATTATTTCTCTTCTGTCTCTCTGTCTCTCTCATTCTTCCCCTTCTGCTCGTTTGTACAGATTTCCTTCTTGGCTCCTCAGTGAGCACTGTGCTCGATCTGTGTTGTGTCTCCTCATCTTGTTCACGTCAATGAATTGTTTGCATCGTGAAATGTTTACACAGACGTGCCGTCCCTTCCACGACATCGACGGACCATGCCACCATGTACATGTACACCAATACAGTTGTGTAAAGCAAGCAGTCAGGGAAGCGACTGAAAAGGCATGCGAAGGGAGTAAGGCTGAGTAGGAGAGACCCCGAGCAAGATTGTTTAGCGAAGAAAACAAAGAGACGGGGAAAAGTGCGAGACAGCACACAGAACGCACGCGAGACGAGCTCGATGACTATCGACTCCTCTCCAACGTCTTCAAAGGAAGAACGTCTGAGTCTCTGCCGGGCTCTGGCTTGAAGGATAAATCGAAAAAGCGAAAGGCCGAATCGACGCATCCAGCAATCTAGAAAGAAATCCACAAGTTGATTGCATTCAGAGACCCAGAGCGACGGTGGAGATCTGCGTCTTCCTCCAATCTCGTGTCCCAGCTCCCTTCCGCAACGCCCACCTGAGTGTACCTGTTTGCGGCTTCTGCGCTCTATTTTTCTCCCATTCTCTCTCCCCCTCCTTCGCCTCTAAGAATAATATTTCCCTTCCCCCATCTCCATTCATGTGGGAGAAAAAAAAGGGGGAATTGAGGGTGCATGAGGAAACAGGCTCCCCTCTCTCGATGTCGTTGTATAAATAAATTCATACTGCTGCATTAATTTAACATGATGTGTTGACGTGCACAAACGTCAATAGGTGAAAAGAGGTGGCATGCCAGGGCCATTGGAATTAATGAAGGCGAGGAGGAAACACGAAACAAAGAAAGGATTGAGACATCTGCGAAATCACAGAGGTTGGCTGCTTGGTTTGCGGCACGGTCAAAAAAGAAGGAAGTTGGTGACACCTCTAGGTCCCTTCCTTGACAGAGACGAGAAAGTCAGAGAGAGAAACGAGAAAGAAGACAGAACACACACGCGTGCATGCAGAAAGACGCAAAGAAAGGAGGGAAGGATGGGGGAGACCGGCGTCTCGCATTCGACAGCCGCTTGTTGAACTTTCTTCCTTGATTGTCTTCTGGTTACCTGCTTTCTTTTCGCCCTTCAGACCAGCCTTCAGATCACACTATCAGGCAGACATCTGATAAAAAAGATGTTCTAGCTCACCGCTATACTGAGGCCACCAAAAGTGCATGTTTGGCTCTAAACTCTAGCTAGTCCAACCTCCGCTTGAAATCCTCCGCCGTGAATTGATCAGATAATTAATTTTTGACGTCAAATTATGGCAATATAGCATAGAACTAAGGATAGAATAGGATAGCATTTATGTTCCGGGCCAAACTTCTGGGTTGCCCAGGTTACTTGCCCTATGGTACGCGCGCGCGCACGTCCACTGCATATGTATGGGCGATAGTGTGACTAAGTGGGGCGTTTAATTTTTACGTTTGTTTAATATACATATACTTTAAAATGATACAGGATTACAGGATTACATTGCCAGTGTGTTTGGGGCCGGAGCTCTAGACCTGCGTGCCAGTTATCTGATGTCCGCCTTGCACCATATATTCATACACATTACTCTACACCATGCACACATACATACAATGATGCATCTTATCATGACACATGAATTTCTTGCCTTGCACTTCAAACTTCAAAACTATTGCTACTGCCGACAAACATGGATACAGTTGAATTACGGTCCCGGAATAATATTAAGTTATATGCTTGATTTTCTTTGACAAAGTGCGAGTAAAAAACAGAATGACAGAGGGTAGGGGTGGAGCAATAGCATGCATCCTCTATTACTTTTGCAACCGTATCCTTACGTGCAGAGCCTGTTTCTCTTGCTCTTTTCATCTGATAAAGCATACCGATCAGATCTTCTACCTTAGAACACGGCTCTCTGTTTCTTTTCCTTTTCTCTTCTTTGTCGTGGACTTCTGTGAGCTGTTTGGCAGTCACATCTCAAAAAACATCCTTAAATTCCTTTTTACATCTCCCCCACACTCTTTGTCTCATCAAGATTCTTTTTATGAGTGTGTTCACATGGTAGTCTGCTTCGTTGACCAAAAAGGTGAACAGGGCCATTTTATCGATTTTTCCATCCCTTTTTGACTTTTTTACACGCTTTGCTCTCTTGTCTCTCTCGCCTGTTCAACCTTGTGCCAGATAGCCAATGCATTTCTCCCTTTTCCATTTATACACTGGGTATTCTGTAAGCACGTGGACCTTATCCTCGAGGACTGAAAGGCCAAGCAAGTTAAAACAGAATGGATAAATTCGTTTCTGAAGTGGCACTCTCTGTTCACCTTTCTGTAGCACTCTTCCTTTTATGACGCCGAAGCTTTTTTCTCCAAGTCTGAATGCTGCTCTCCTTCTATGCGTTGACTAGGGCACCGGCTCGGTGTAGTAAGAGGGGGCTTTCTAATATCTTCTTCTCTGATGCATGCACGGAGTGCACCAGTGTTTCTTTTGGCCTTTTCTTCTTTCTCAAGGAAAGACCATAAATGATCGAAGGCGATTAAAATTTAAATATTTTCCGTTCTGAACCCCTCTGTGCCAACCTAAAACCCTCTCAAACTGACTTAGTCTTACCTGTTCTTCTCTCTTTCTTGTCTTGATTGTTTGTTCTATCTGCCTCTTAAACACTTTTTTCTTTCTTTTTTCCATCTCATCTACGTTTCTTTCTCTCAACCATGTAACTATTCTGTCTTTTGTCTCAAAAGAAGGCTGTTGGCCTGCCTGACAGTATGCTGGTGCTCTTTTTATCTCAAACGGGTGTTCATTTTTGTCATACAGTGCTCTTGTACTCTTTTCTAAGTGGGGGAAGAACTCATATGGATGCATTTCCTTTCCCTTCAGTCTGCTGTCCACTCCTCTTTGAACTGCATCGATTAACGCATGGAAGACAGAGGATTCTTTTTTCTTTTTTAGAACAGCCTAGTAGAACAGCAGCCCCCCATGTCAGTGTCCGATCTGCTACCTCCAGCTCGATTGAAAGAAGACCTCCCTCTAAATACATTGATACGACGCTTTCTTTTTCTCGTATACCCAACATCCACCTCACAAACCGTCTCTGTAACTGGTTAAATTTTTTGAAACTCTTTTTTGTACCCCTGTGGATTTCATAGCCTATAGCTAAACTGCTTTGACTGTTTGTTTGAACCACCCAAAACAAACACTTGGAGGTACTTCACCTGCGACTGCTATCTTTGCTTTTAGGGAGTAGAAAGCTCTTTCTGTCTTTATGTATCTTTCATCCATCATCTTTTCTATCGAACAGTCGTCTGTTATTAAGAGGCCCAGGTATAGGTATTCAGATGTCCTTTTCAGTTCCCTTCCGGCCAAACTGAACTCATATGTCTTCTTTCTTTCCCGGTCTCTCCCCTCCCCCTACATGAAGAACATTCATCTTGACTTGGTTGAAAAAGGAACTTCTATGTCTTTTGTATAGCCTTCTACTCCCTTCAGCAGTGCTTTAAAACCCTTTTCCTCCTTTGACTCAAAAAACGCGTTGTTTGCATACAGACCTGCGTCAAAGTCCACTGTGCATCCCTGCAGACCCACCTTTGCCTTTATCCTTCCTGCCTATCGTCTGTCTCCCTCCAGTTCTCTGTCTGCTCACCTTTTTATTTCAGCAGGCATATCGTTGGTATACATAGAATAAATGACAGGCCCTGCCGGACCTCCCTGCTTCTCTCTTTTCCTTTCTCTCCACCACTAGTCCGTTCCTTTCACTCTCACCCTGATATCTCTTACCGACTCCACAATCTAATTAGCCATCCAGTCTAACAACTTGTTTTTCTTCAGCTGTCTGTACAGCTTTTCGTGTCTCACTTCATCAAACGCCCTCGTAAAATCCAAAAAAGCAACAAAAAGCACAAAAACACAAGCAATATTATTCAACAAAAGAAAAATTGTGTCGAGCGTACCTGATCCCTTCTTGTATACAAACTAAAAAGGTGTGGCAGAGTCTATACGCATCCCTTCTTCCTCACTTGCCCCCCTCATCACCAGTTCCCCATACTGTGCTATTGCAGAGGCCAAGTGTATGAGTCTCCATGCCCCCAGAAGAGCCTGCATCTTTCCCGGCTTTGGGACCAGAGCGATTGGCAAGTCGTTCTAGCCTTTCGGCCACCATGTGTATCTTGCTGAGACAGAAAAGAGATAGGTGTAGAGATCGACCGCATTTCAACACTTCTTTATTATTCTTAGCACCCCCGGAGGCATGCCGTCCTTTCCTGCTGCCTTTCTTAGGTTTCTTGCCTTGTGTATAGCCTTTTTTACTTCTTCTGTCCTTATGGGCCAGTTATGGAGCTTTTTATTGCTCCTGCACCCGCCCTTGCTCTTTTAATTTCTTTCTGCCCGTCTTCTTTTTCCGTGTTCTTTGTTTCCTCTCTTTTTCTTATGCTTCCTTCTTTCTGGAAAAGTTTTTTGTCCCCTTTTGCTATCTCGTCATTTGACATCCTGTTCTTTCGGTGCACTTCCTTTCTTGTTGAAAGGGCTCTCCATATATTTCAATGGCATCCGCCTCTGTCTTCTTTCAATTGATTTATTATTCTTTGTGTTCTTCTCGTACGGTCCCTCTGTTCTCTTTTTTTTTTTATTCTTCTGTATTTCTTGTTTGCCTCTCTTCTCTCCGTTCTTGCCCTTTTTAACTCTTCTTTTGCAATTTTCTTTCTCTCTTCTTCATGTGCAAGAGTCTTTCTCTCCTTTTTTTTGGCCTTAGCATCTATGAAGATCTCGAAACTGTGTTTGAAGCTCCAGAGTGGACATTTATAGAGCCTAGTTTAGAGCACCTACCCTCTAGCCTACCCTACAAAACATTATTAAACCAGGTTAAATTCCCTAGGAAATTCCTTGGGAATTTAGTGGAATTTGATGGAATTTACCCTTGGAATTTAGTGGAATTTAATACTAAAACAAACCTTCATTTTAGCAGAATCTCTAATAGAATTTACCGTGAAATCTACTTGTTTAAATTTTACAAACTTTGGAGGCTTGAATTATATTTGAATTGAATTGAGACGGTTAAAGCGGGTGAGCCACTACTTAGGCTGTGGCCAACCACGGAGCATGACATACAATGATTGTTTGTTAACCCAGCGCATATTAATTTATTTATATATGATAACACGAACTCACACCAATTTGGCTATACACTTCTCAACCGCCCTCATGCCTGCTAGAGGCTGGAACGACGATATAAGAGCGATCATCTCTCGATCGAACTTTCTTTTCATTCTCCCCTACTCTTCTACCACTGGCAGCTGAGGCAGCCACCCATTGCGCAATTTCTACCCGTTTCTTAATGGGCACGTACTCCTTTATTCTGCTGATGATTTCATCAAGCTTCTGTCTGTCCTTCTCTATGTCTGCACATTCCGTGAGCAGGTGGATCTCATCACAAACTTTTCTACCAGAGCAAGCCGAGCAGGTCATCTCTAGCTCCCCCTGCTGCACATAACTACCCGTCATCGCTCTCAAGAGAGGGCGGATGTTTGCAGAGGATTTAAGAAGACAAGGGGACAGCATGCGTATGTGCAGATCGTTTCTTATGTCTGACAGACGTGACTGCCATTTCCTTTCTGTAAAAAAGAGCATGGAGAGCCTCTGTCTAGAAGGGTTCTCTCTTTGAAAATTTATGAAGGCAGCAAAGACTCGGAGATAGAAGATTCTGTCTCTATTCTTGCTGCCTTTCTATCTTCTAGCCCATTCACCAAGCCATTGATTCATTTGGATCTTGCAACACGTCTCTTTCTCGCTCTTTTTGTTTGTATTTCCCTTTCTTTTTTGACTTTTCTTGACATGGCTCATCTGTCACAGTGTCTACCAGGAAAGAATTGTCAAGGGGCACAGCCAGTCGCTTAGTGGAGGACTTGAGACAAAGGGAGCACAAGAACTAGCAATGCAGGCCTCCCATACAGTCGTGGGCAAGGCGTGTTCTATAGATTTGAGAGACTGAAAGAAGCTGGCTACTTGTTTTGTAAGCAGACAACTAAAGGGTTCAAACCAAAGGAGTGAAGAGAGGGAGAAATAAAAAAGTTATATGAGATAAACCAAATGACCAGCAAACAAAACAGAGTTATAATGCATCGAGACATTAGACATTTGACTGCTTATTTCTCGTGATCTAGAAAGAGTTAAAAACTTAAATTAGCACTGCTTATACAGCTTTTATAGTTCTATAAGCACTGTGAATTTAAGCTCTTAACTGTTTTTAGATCACAAGAAATAAGCCTCCAAAGTTTATAGAATTTAGATGAGTAGATTCCACGGTAAATTCTACTAAAATGCATCAAATTCCACTAAATTCCAAGGGTAAATTCCATAAAATTCCACTAAATTCTCGGGGAATTTAACCTGGTTTTGTACAGTATGTTACAAAAGATGTATAAGTTATTAAAAAGACCATAAAAAGGTTTTATCCAGCGTTACTTAGAGCGTTACTACCTAAATGAAACTAGTAAATGAAATGTACTGATTACATTTCTATATATATGTTTCTGTGTTTTGTTTAAAATAGTTTAAAGTTTTTCCATCTAAAAAAAAAACTTGTATAAATTAATGTTTGAAGCTGGCTAGGTTTGAAAAATCTTTGATTTCAATCTTAGATTTGAATATCTCCAAACAATTTTGGTAAATTTTGGAGATCTCCATAAAAATAGTAGTGAAATACTGTCCAAATACAGAATTATACAGTTAAATATGTTTAGTTCCAGGCTTAATTAGTTATAAAATTATATGTTGAGAGTTTTTTTTGAATAATTAACAGTTGTGATCTAATGTTTGCCATTATGTACGTATAGTTATGTAGCGTTATGGACGTTACAGACGTGGAAGCGAGCCTCCGCGAGGGATGCCATTGGTACAGACATTACAGATGGGGCGGGCCTTTGTGGGAGCTCATGTAGCAAAACTTGATCCCCCTAGTAAATCAGTAGTAGTGATGCCCATTATGGACCCTATGTGGGATATCCCAGCTCTAAGAAAGTTTGGTAAGTTCAAAAGTGCCCCTCCGCTTCGTAATGTCGTAACGTTGTGAAGCTAGCCAGCCGCCCAACGATACACAAAGCAGCATGTCAGACAGTATCGAGGTGTGTGCAGTTCGAGCGCATTCGCGTTTATGCAATTAAGCTACGCATATGCATGCACGTAGTCAGCCGTGAGTCAAGCTATTGCATGAAAGACTTAGTCTATAGAGAAGCGTCTGGAAGTAGTAACCTTGCATAATAAAACTTTTTATACCAAATGAGCTCCGTACAACAGCTAGCCACTGCACCACACTCCGTTATGTAGTAGCAGAACGAAACGATCAGCCTCAGTGGAGTTCGCAGACCATCTGTCTCATGTCATGAACACATTCTCTGTCTGACAGTGCGAGGTCTCTTTGCAGCTTCACATAGCTTGCACTGACTACGCACGCAACCACTACAATAAAAAAAAAGTACGAGTTCATTGCTTTGTCTTGTGAAAAGTTCTCAGAAGTCTTTAGTAGCATGTCGGTCATGTCGATCTGGGAACGTTTCGAAAATTTTCTTTCGCTTGTATGTGAACTTCAAAAATTCAAGGACATTCCATCCGGAGAAGTGTAAGCGAACGGTGAGAGCCTCTTGAAGGAAGGGTTTGAGATTGTAGAGCGACTTTTGGAGTCTACAGGAGCCAGTAGACCGTCTGTTCCACCAACTGGGATTTTTGAGAAGCAGAGTGCAGTCTAACATGCGACTTAACACACCGATGCGGGCAGACCGAAAACTCGCAGAAGTCGCAGGTTGACAGAGGCGACCTGGAAGAAAAAAATGGCAGAGTAAACACAGTCTCAGCAATCATCTGAGCACTGTAATGCTGGTTGCCTAAAAGGTTCAGCAGGGAGAGGGAGGAAACAGAAAGTCCAGCAGCCTAGAGACGTCTTCTCTGAAGACATGCGCAAAGCCCCAGGCGCACATGAAAATGCAAATCGAAGTGGAGAGAGGGGTGAAGCGAGCAGGTGAGGTTTTGGCAGTAATCAGTCAAAGATTTCTAGTCGCTTGCAACAACAGAGGAGGCTGGACCAAGGAACAGAGAGAGGAGAGAGAATTATTCCACCAGGTACCCCAGGGAAAGAATTCTGTATGAGAGAGGGAGATGTGGATTGGGTCGAAAAAACTCTGGGTGATGGCGGTGTTCGCGTAAGATTGCACGGCTGTGCACAGTCGGGCGTTTCCAATCAGTTGCAGTAGCAAACAGATGTGCAGGTGTCCGGGGTGCGAGAGGAGAGTGTCTCTGTGAGCTCTGTGGGAGCCACACTCGCCAAAACTCCAAGTACGATGTTCGACTTCAGTCAGTCGTCCCAGAAAGAAGGCAGAGGGACGTGGGAAGTACAAGAGGGGAGTGAGATTATCAATACCGATGGAGGCGTGTTCTTTATGACGCTTCAGACGACTTTTGATTTCGGTCAGAGCTCCCCTGTGATGGCTCCTGCTGGAGGAGATGGTCGAATGAATGAGCCCGCTCCGATGGAGCTGTGGCGGATTGAAAGGAGTGGGAAGGAAGAAGGAAGTGTGGGAAGAGACTTGTTTGAATCGCTGTATGGAGTTAGGAGTTAGGAATTGAGAGAGTAAATCCACTGCCAGTCTGAGAGACCATACAGTCCGTCTCTGCAGCTCAATCGTTTAGAGATAGGTGGGCAGAGAAATGACTTTAGGGGTGGGAGTCCGGGGAAAGCAGAGAGACAGAAACAAAAGCGCCAAGAAAAGAAAGAGAGAAAATATGAAATGCTGGCTGTGAGGCAAAAGAAGGAGATGGACAGCCATTGGTCTCCTCTGCCTCCAATCAGTGAGGGAGTCACTGTGGAGGAACCGGCAGTCCCATCTGATGGTTTGACACCGTCTCGTCAGGCCAGGCGTCAGTGAGAGAGAACGGAGGCGAAGAACAAAGAGAAAGAGAGAAGGCGAGCAGCCCATAGAAAACTAAAGACGCCAGTCCCAGCCAGTCCCACCGCGTGATCCGCTCCAGCATGAGTATTGGGAGGATGTGTCTTTTCGTTTTCGGTTGAGAAGGGAAGGCTTGATATATTATTCTAAATGTTCAGGAAATTAGCACTGCAGACTGGCATGCATTTTTGGTACGTCGTGGGTGTGGGCAGACACGGGAGACATTTTACAGGGAGATGTATGGGAATGGAGGGGGTGTGATGCCGTGTATGCCAGAAGTGAGACCTGCAGTGCGGCAAATGAGGAGCATACGGACCGCCTGCACTTCAGCGCAGTCCTAGGCGCAGTCTTCTATCAGTCCACAACCTCCATCAGAGCAGCAGCACCAAGCTAACAGAGACTTGGATCAAACAGATGGGAAAGAGCCGGGGGTAATTGTAGGGCTAACCGATTAGGAAATGCAGTACTATGGCATCCAGTGGACTCCGTGACTGAAGGAACAATTTTCAGCCGATGTATATGTTTTCTGTCCTTTTTCGTTTAATTTTTTTTTTCTTTGTTGTTGTTCTCGTGCACGTCACACTTTCTCTAACCGAGCGTGGACACGGCCTTGAAGGGGGAGGGGGTATGTATACTGAGTATACGGTGGAGTCAGTATGGATGGTAGTTGGGAGTAACTGTTGTGATTGTTTGACTGGAGTGGACTATGAGTCGATGATATGAAAGAGAGGAAGAACCACAGAAAAGATGGTAAAGGAAATTCTGAAAACAAAAATGAGAGAGAGTTGAAAAAAAAGAAAAGAAAAGTTATCTTTGATTTTCCACGACCCCGCAGGTGAGGGAAAGCAATGATCTAATCAACAATCACAACTCCATTGCCGTGAAGAGTTGCATAAGAAAAATTTACTTGCGTTCTCTGGGTAAGCCAGCGTGGACGTAGCTTCAGGGGGGAAGTGGCACGTAACGTTGTGAGGCTAGCCAGCCGCGCCACGATATACAAAGCAGCATGTCAGATAATATCGAGATGTGCGCAGTTTGAGCGCATTTGTGTTTATGCAATTAAGCTACGCGCATGCATGTACGCAGACTGAGTCAGCCGTGAGTCAAGCCGTTGTACAAAAGTCTATAGGGAAGCGTCTGGAAGTAGTAACCTTGCATAACAGAACTTTTTATATCAAATGAGCCCCGTACAATAGCTAACCACTGCACCACACTCCATTACGGCTTCGCTTTCCGGGGCACTAAGTATCGATTGGCCGTCTACGCCGTCTCCGTACACCGCCGTTCAAACTTCTTCGTGAAAATCCCGATCGCTCCTAGTTTGGACTGTGGGACCCGTAGACACGACTAGATTCACGTCTTAACGAAGGGTAACTCTGTTAAACCGTATCAAGGAGGCGCATTTCGCCTAATGCCGTATAGCTGTTTCACTTGCTTACGCAACATTAGGTGCGCGCCCACCCGAGGGATGATTTTAGTGGCCTCCCACTATGCTGCAGATGATTAGATCCCTCATCGACAATCTTTCCCCCCTGTTTACCCCGAAAAACTAGTACGGAATAGTCTTTCCCCAGTAAACTGAGTTCACTATCTGAACAGTCGATCGGCTTTACAGCTAAGGTAAATGTAGGCCTGTCACGAGCGTTGTGCCGCGCTAGGGCCGCCGCCGACCTCGTAACACCATGTGCGCCCAGTCTGAATAAAGTGACGTCTGACCTTTGCGTGCGAAAGTTGTTCTATGTCAGTCTCTCGATTGTGGTGTTGGCTGGTCTGAATAGTGGATCAACAGATTGACTCTGCTAGGTCACACCTTAATGTGAGTCTGCCTATGATCTACGCTTATCGTAATTGAGCCTCTAGTACTGTACGCAGCTTACAGTCTGGTGGTACAGAGCTGGTTCGGCAAAGGGACAAATCTTTGCTCATTTTGATTTTCTTTCTTGATGTCTTTTGGATAGTTTCAGGCGGAAGTAGGTACGACTCTGCTACAGGTTCAGAAGGGCCTCACCGCAGTCTAACAGACCCAGCAGCAGCAAGGGAAGATACTGGCGGAACTGCAGCAAAGACAGATGGAGCAAGCTGCTGCGGCAGTCTAGCAGCCGATGGATGTACAAGGAGACGGCATGTTGTTTGGGGGCAGACAGGGTGGTCTACCTCCTCAGGCGCCTGAAGTTCAAGAACAAGTTCCCAGGACTACACTGAAGAATCCGGATATCTTTACGGGAGTGCGGGAGAAAGCGGAAAGGTGGTGCACTGACATGGATGACTGGTTTACGAATGCTCAGACCGCTCTGGAACGTCAACTCGGTCTGGCCAAGTCTTACTTGAGCCCTGAACTCAAGGACTGGTTTGACTTGGTGAAGTTGGAGGATGGCATTGGGTTTTGCGACTGGCCTGTCTTGAAGGACACATTGCTTCGTCGGTACAGAGATAAGCACGTCTGCAGGGCAGCAAAGAAGAAGATCGCAATCCTCAAGTGCACTGGAACTGTTAGCGACTACAACAACAAGTTCGACGTCGAGGCTTTGAAGCTGAAAAAGGCAGGAACGAGTGAGTGGGACCTCCTTGACAGCTACATCGAGGGTTTGCCACCTGCCGTCATGTTTCAGACCGACAGGCAGGAGCCGCAGACTCTGCAGAAGGCCATGGAGAAGGCCTTGGACAACGAGGCCTGGCTTCAACAGGCATCAGCTTGGGGAGGAAAGTGGGCCAAAGGGGCAGGACTGATTCCAGGGGGGTCTCCACCGATTGACCTAACTGGACCGGCTCCGATGGAACTTTATGGGATGCATCGTGGCATACCGCTTTGCGACCCCAGATTGCCCTAGGCCCTGTGGGAGGAAAGATGGAGACGGGGACTTTGCCTCCGGTGTGATAATCCCAATCACCAGATGAGGCAGTGTTGGAATAGGTTGCGCGGTCCCCCGCAGGCATGCGCTATGTACACGTCCCCATTCGGAGGATGGCGGGAACCTTCACAGTGAGCAGCCCGGTTTCCCGAGTTTCGACGAGAAAGCTCTCTTCCTCACAGATACTATGAGGGGGCTCGATACCCCTTTCCTTTTGGGTCGCCCTCTGCAGTAGGGGGGAGGGAGGAGACTCATCAGCCAGGCAGAGGGTTCGGAAGCAATGTTCCTTCGAAGGGACAGGGGCGTACCTTCAGCGACACTCCATCGTTTGGCCGGCGAACGTCTTCACCGCCCCGGGGGTCACAACTAGCGCGTCGGGTAGGACCCAGACGAATGGCGGGAGTGAGAACGATTCCCGGCCGGAGAGAGGATGATCGTGTCGTGGTTCCTCGGGAACCTGAGGTACGTAGAGAAGTTGAGGAAGAAATAAGAAATATTGAGGAAGAAGGTGGGGGGTCGGGGGAGGAAGAAGAGGATGATGGTGATAAAAGTTACAGAGAGGGATTTGTCTATCAAGGCACGATTGCTGGCAGTCCAGTCAAAGTGTTTTATGATAATGGAGCTGATGACATTTTTGTTGATAGCAAGTTTGCACACAATCGGCAGCTCCATATTTGTAGGTTTTCGACCCCTATGAGATGTCGGATGGTGGTGAAGGAGAATAGGAGACTGGACGCTACGGTTAGTGAGTATGCACCTCAAGTGCCTCTGCACATACAAGGGTATTCAGAAATTGTGGGTGCATTGCTTGCTGACCTGGATGGCTATGACGTGATCCTCGGTCAAAAGTGGAGTGACGCACACAACGTCGAGCTCGACCATCCAATTCGGTCTCTTCGGTTCTCTTTCAAACGCCGTGAAATGATTTTGAAAGGAGGGTACAAGAAAGGTGAAAATTGCCCTCCCTTCTTGAATCCTGTGCAGGCTAGACATTGTATCAAGAGGGGAGCGCCGTTTCATATCGTGTACATGGAGACGGTGCGCCCACGACCACCTGCACAGGAGGAGTGCGAAGTGCTAACAACTGAAGTGAGTGAATTGGGGGGGAATGAAAAGGGGAGAATAGATAACAAGGGGATTCATGGGTCTGACTTTCTTTCTTTTCTTTCTTCTGATTATCCTGTCTATTCTTCTTCTGATCTTTCTGAAGTGCGTGTATTTCTCAATCGACCAGATCCAGAGGTGTCTCATAATGTGAAAGAAATTGTGGCAGATCATGCGTCTCTTTTCTTTGATCGACTCTCTCATCTACCACCGTCCAGAGGTCCTTATTTGAACTTCAAAATTGAACTTGAGCCTGGTCATTCACTTTCTGCACGTCCACCTTACCGATTGTCAATAGGAGAGACAGATAAGCTGAGGAGACAGCTAGACATATATCTTGAACAAGGATTCATTCGACCGTCTGCTTCTCCTTATGCTGCTCCTGTTCTTTTCGTACAAAAGAAAGATGGATCGATGAGGATGTGTTGCGATTACACAGGCTTGAATCGCATCACAATAAAAGATAAACATTCACTCCCTCATCCACAGGAATTAATCGATCGACTCCATGGGGCACGATTTTTCACGACTCTAGATCTACGTCAGTACTATCACCAAATGAGAGTCAGAGAGGAAGACATCTCCAAGACAGCCTTCATAATGCGATATGGCTCTTTTGAGTGGCTGGTCGTTTCTTTCGGTTTGATGAACGTGCCACCTTCTGCGATGAGGCTGATTCAATTTGCTCTTCGATCCTGCCTCGATCGTTTCGTTTCGGTGTTTTTTGATAACATTCTCATTTATTCACGCACTAGAGAGGAGCACAAAAAACACATTCGCACTGTTCTGCATTTACTCACTGAAAACAATCTGTATGCCAAGCTCTCAAAGTGCCACTTCATGCAGAGTGAGGTGACCTTTCTGGGCTTGAGAATTTCCAGGACCGGGGTTCGACCAGAGGTCAGCAAAACAGAGGCAGTCAACAAGTGGCCAACCCCGAAGAACAGAAAGGATGTGCTCTCTTTCTTGGGGTTTGCAAATTGGGTGAGAAGATTTGTTCCCCGTTTCAGTGAGAAAGCGGGACCTCTCTATGCTTTGTTGAAAGCGAAGCGGGTGTTTGAGTAGGGAGAAAAAGAAGAGAGAAGTTTTCAAGCACTGAAAGAAGCAGTCAGAAATACAGTTGAATTATTCATTCCCGATCCCGCCCGCCTGTTTGAAATCTTTGTGGATGCATGCGAATCGACTGAGACCTTAGGTACCATTTTGATACAAGAGGATCCGGAGATTGGTTACTTACGTCCGTGTGCTTTTGCTTCTCGTCGTATTAGCCCAGCAGAATTGAAGTATCACATTAGAGAGAAAGAATTTCTAGGGTGTGTTTTTGCAGTGAAGACATGGAGACCATACGTGAATCATACAACCAAGGTGTGGTCGGATCATGAGTTTCTAAAATATGTGAATGTGTCTGCCGATCGCACCCTGATGTCTCTACGTATGCGCAGGTTTGTCTCAAGGTTTGATGAGCTCGGGATTACACCTCGGTACGTCCCGGGTGCGCGAAACAGGGTGGCTGATGCATTAAGCAGGGTGCCTGGGTTGGCCGCACAGACGAAAGAGGTGCAGGAAGAGAGAAAAGACGTCTGTGAGCTTCTTTTGAATGAAGTGTATGTGCAGCCAGATGAAGAGTTCTTGGGGAAGATAAGAAAGGGGTATGAGGAGGAACAGTTCTGAAGGGAAATAAAAGAAGCAGTAGAGCATCCTGAAAAAGGAGTGCCTCTGCAACTACGGCTGAGAGTGCAACCTTTTCATATGGAAGACGGACTGCTTTTCTTCAATGATCGACTAGCAGTCCCGACAGAAAGGCTGCAGAAAAATCTGATTTATGAACACTATGACACAGCTATGGGGGGATATTTGGGGGGAGAGAAAACTTATCTGAAACTGGCTGGCTCTTTCTACTGGCCGCATATGTATGTGTCGGTCCAGCAGTATGTCACGAAGTGTGATATTTGCCAGAGAGGGAAGAGACCGACAGAGAAGCAGCAAGGCCTCCTGCATCCACTTCCAATCCCTGAATTTGCATTTCAGTCATTCTCTCTTGATTTTGTATTTAGACTTCCGAGGGTGTTGTATAAGAGTGAATGGGTGGATGGAATTCTCTCTGTTGTTGATTGTCTGTCTAAAGCTCCTTGCTTCATTACAGTCTCCTCAGGAATCACGGCAGAGGGGACGGCAGAGGCAGTCTTTGAACGAGTGATCCTCGAGTACGGGATGCCTCAATCGGTGGTGAGTGATCGTGATCTTCGTTTCCTTTCTACTTTTTGGCAGGAGCTTGCTCGACTGTGGAAGACAAAATTGAACATGAGCACGAGAGGGTATCCACAGTCGGATGGACAGACAGAGAGAAACAATGAGACGATTGAGCAAATGCTGCGCTGTTTTGTGGATGAACACCAGTCAGACTGGCCGAAGTGGTTAGCTGTGTGTCAGTTTGCATATCGCGATTCAGTTCATTCAACTCTCGGCATGTCTCCATTCCGTTTTCTGTACGGCTGCGATCCCATTTGTCTGCCTTCTGTCTCTGTACAAACAAAATCTTTCTGCCCTTTAGCAGCAGAATTCGCAGACGCCAGAGAGGCAGAAATTATGAGAGCAAAAGAAAGATTGCAGAAGGCAAGAGAGCAGATGGCACAACAGGTAGATCAACAGAGGAGGGAGGTATCTTTCAAGCCTGGAGACTATGTACTTGTCCGTAATTCTTACTTCAAAGGAGATAGAAAGCCAGGAGGAATAGTGAGGAAACTCGAGCCGGTGTATTATGGACCCTTTGAGGTAGAAAGAAAGATACACGACAACGCATATGAGCTCATTTTCCCTGCAGGCGTACGGACACACAACGTGATCAATGTCTTCTTCTTGAAAAAGTACGAGAGAGAGAAGACTGATCCATTACCTACCATCTGCCTGCCGACCTCTACAGAAGTGGAGTATGAAGTTGAAGAAATTCTGGATCACAGGCGGATCGACGGACAGGCGTACTATCTGAGAGCCTCATCTGGTGGAAGGAGGAGAGTAAGGAGAGTGCGTCATGGGAACCGTCAGTCAGCCTCACGTATGCAAAGGAAGCCTTGTATGCCTTCAAGGAGAAAAGAAGAGAAGCAGCGAAGAAGAAGGCAGACAAGTGTGGGATGGAGTTGAGAAGACGTGTGGTGCACGTCAGTGCAGTTGAAAATGCCGTATGGAGCGGGGTGCGCATCTATTAGTTGGAGACGTAGCTTCTTAGGCTGTGTGCTTTCTGGCTATCTGCTTCTTAGCCTGAAGATGCTGAGAGTGATTTCGAGGACGTCGTG
>JAHBMJ010005708.1:22250-69079 GCA_018398765.1 Chromera velia | reverse complement strand
GCTGAATGAATGAAAAAAAGAATGGTTAAGGAATGAATATGTGTCCCGACTCGGGCATCAGAAGAACGAAGAACACCCCACACGTGCAGCAGTGCGTGATTGGTTGAGTTAGAAAGCTCGACCGAAGATCAATCGATGCCCGCGCTCTGCGTTTATTTTGATCAGAGAAGTTACTGTAGCGAGGAGAGTCGATGGTGCCGTCCCATTAACTCGATCGATCGCCTACGGTGGTCGTCTTTTGTGGCCGAGGTATACCATCTGATGGGAATGCACAACGGCCTCCAGGGGCAAGCAAGGATGAGAAAAGGCGGAAAGGGAAAAGAAGAACAGAGACGAGCATCCAGAAAGAAAGAGGGGACCGGCAGTCTTTCTCTTCCTTGAAAAATTGATTCTCTGTACGTCCCCTGCAATTTGACACTGTCCGCCGACTCGCCCACGCCTCCGCATGGGGGTTCCTGGAGAAGAAAAGCGAATGAAGCAGGTCGATGGATCAATCGATCGATCCGTGTCCCTCTGTTCCTGTCAAGCACAATAGAAGCAGCTGGAGTGCTGCGGATCAAGAGCTGTGATCAGTGACACCAACCAGCGCCTTTCTTCCAAGGATGATTATGGAAAGCTGTGGGGCTGAATGAAAGCCAAGTGAATCGGTGCATAGTATATAGCAGGCTTGCAGATGCATGAGAAACATCGCCTCTAGTATATATTGTTTTCGATCTTTGTATATTTTTTAGTAACATTAAAGTCTGTTTTGAAAAAAGCTTGTTTGATTTTAAGCGTCTTCGTATGTCTAGTATTGTGTTTTGAACTTGAACGTCCAACCTCTTAGTAGTCAACCTCTTTCTAATTTTTAAATTAAATTTGAAGCGGCAGCTCAGCGGCTAATGATAAAATATTTATAAAAAACTAGATATTAAACAATTTTGATAAGTTAGCTTTGATCCATATATATAGGTTTTTATAAAAATTAAGAAATTTATGTAAACGGGAAGGAAATAACTAGGGCAATAATCTAAAATAATTTTTAAAAAACTGTTAAAGTAGTTATAAACCCTTGGCAACAGCATCAAGTCAGATAAAAGGCTAGCTATTAGAAGCTTGAGTCAGTCTCAGCATGGGTCGTCTAACTCTAGATCTAAGTATATTTAGCAAAAAAGTAAAACTTAATATCCAGTCTGTTTTATGGTAACTTTTACTCTTGCTAGACGCTACACTTTAAAAGAAGAAATCTAAAAAGAAAAATCAGATCTAATTTTGTTTTTATGCATATATTGAAAGCTTTGTAAAAAGTAGACAGTTTGAGTCTATCCTAGACGACAGTGATAGTTTTATAGAGTGTTTAAACGAAATCAAGTGAGTTTTGCTTTCAACTGAACCTAGAACCACACCGGTTTGCGTTGCTCACTGCCATACTATCTTCCTGCCTGCGTGTGTGACTGTTTCTGCGGTCTAGTCTGCCGCGTACAAAGTGCAATCTTAGTGCATGCTTGACTGTCTTTACATATTTCAGAGCGTGTTAGTTCTCAAATTCTGTTTCTTCATCCCTTCAGCTCTTTTCTGTATGCAAGTTAGAAATGATTATTAATTTCACGCCTTCAAAACATATCTTTCAACTTTTACATGTCTTCCTTAAACGTAGCATAAAACAACCCTCGCAAGTCAAACGCACAAGAAGAATTATAGACAGGGGCCCGGAGGGAATTTCTATACGGCGTTTCGGAAGTCCCATCCTACTCCTTTCACAACATGCACCTGCCTCAATCGATCCGCATTAAAGACAACAGCAGATCAAGACTTGACGCACCTACAAATGCAAACATCACTTTCTTTCATCACCATCCTTGTCTGACACACTCATAGTCCGACGGTGAAGCTTCTGACTTAGCTTTTGTTGTCTTGCCATTCTTTTACTTTCACGCATATCCCACTGATCACTCATTCTTTCTGACAGCAACGGCTCTTGAGTGACCTTCAAAGACTTCAATCAACCAGTGATTCTTCATTTCCCCCCCCTTCCACCCAAGATTTCAGATCTTTCACTTTCTCCTCTATTGGACGAGAAGGAGGAAAGCGTTCAAGACCGAAAAAGAAATTGCAGCGCAAACCAATACTGACTGAATGAACAATCTATATCACCATTGAAGGAAACCATGCAAGATGGAACGAGAGAGATAATGCCAAGAAGGAAGTGCATACAAACACATGGAACACGCACCTACTTGCACGATCCCCAAACGCAACGTGGACTGATGGAAAAACAAAGGTGGCTGCAGGCAAAAGCAGCTAGCAACATTCTCTTATTTTTCTTTTGACCACGATACTTCAAAAAACACGGGCCCAAGAAGAAACAAATACCCCTTTTAATATAAGTTCAACATTCATAGTACAGCACAGAGAAGAAAGTTCGAAATGCAACCCCAGTAAGGCAATTTATCTCATCAGCTTCTACTGAGGGAATCTGTGGTCTTCTCTCTCCCCTTCACTCTCTTCTCTCTCACGAACGATGAATGACGTCTCTTGCATCAACTACACCTGTCTTGTTGTCTTCACTTATTCTCTTCGAAAGCGCGGACTGCATACAGAGAAATAGGAAAACGAGCATCAGCAAGAATTTCAGTACAGTATCAGCGTAGAAGTGTTGTGAGGCTTGAACAGCAGTCTCGAAACAAAATCAAAGGTACAAAGAAGCTGAGGGGAGCAGTCTTGTGAAATCGATATGGAATGTTTAGGAGAGAAAGGAAGAGACTTGTCTCAACAAGGGACTAGACGAGGGATTTGCAAGGCCGACCAGGAGATTTGATAGAGGAGACGGAACAGACAACTTGAAGGGAACAAAGCCTAATGAAGTCAGTGCGATACTCACCTCCTCAGTCTGTCCATCCTAATGCTCAAGCCGACGGCGACCGTAGTAGTTCACAGTGCGGCAGCCGTAGTTGTCACCATACCATACACTGCCACCGCCACCCCCACGCCTTCTACCGTAGTAGTTGGTAGTACTGGAGCCAAAGTTGTCACCGTACCAAGTCTGTTTCTCCGTTTCTTCTTCAGGAGCCGCAGTCTCAGATGTCACCGCCACAGGAGTGTCAGCCATGACAGGGGTGTCAGTGTGAGGCTCGGTATGGGTGTTGGACTCAGTCACAGCCTCCTGACCTTGGAGACGACGACCGTAGTAGTTCACAGTGCGGCGGCCGTAGTTGTCTCCGTACTACACACCGCCACCACCGCTTCCGCACCCCCTGCTATGATAGTTGGTGGTGCTGGAGCAAAAGTTGTCGCCGTACCAGACCTGCTTGTCCATCTCATCGACGGGCGTCTCGACGGGGGGGTCAACAACTTGAACCTCAGCAGGGGCGCCGGTTTCAGTCTCAGCCAACATCTCGGGAGTTGTTGCAGGGATCTCATTGGGCACAACCACTCCTTCTGCTCCCTCCTCCTCCTGGAGACGACGTCCGTTGAGAGCAGTACAGCAAGAGCCCATGAGATTTCTTTGGCAGTAGGGCATCATCATCGGGTTGATCTGTAATAGAGAGAGAGGAGAGATCCACAGTGACTGTTTGCGATGAGGCATAAGGAATGAATTCATCAGGGAAGAGCAGAATCGAGATGGTGGCTGGGTAAAATTCAGAAGGGAAGACAAAGTGAGAGAACAGCAGAGCAAAGAGAACAAGTAAAGTAGAAGATTAGTCGAGGGAAAGAAAAAAACAGGAAGACACAGACTCAATGAAGTAGCTCTAAAAGACAGACTGACTGACTGACTGACTGACCGGTGCAGTGGCAGGGCGGGCAGGGTAAGCAACCGCTGGGGCGGGAGCGAGGAGGACCGTGGATGCCGCAGCCCCTGTTGCAGGAGCGACTGCGGTCACAGGAGCAGCCGGAGCGCTACCAGGGAGGCTGAAGTCCTGCATGATGCTGCTGCCGGGGCCGTTATCGCCAATCATCACTCCAGGAGAAGTCTGGATGGGGGCGTAGCTGCCCTGGGGCACAGAGATCGTCGTGGTGGCTGAGGAAGTGTGAGTGACTGTGGTAGTTGTAGGGGTGGATCCGTTTGTGGGAGCACCATCCGTAGACGGAACTGGCATGTAAGTTACGGGGGTGCCAGAAGATGTGGGAGGCATGTAAGTGACTGTACCGCCAGCATAGCTACGTCCTTGCCAGTTTAGCTGGCCCGGGCCATTGACAGTGACCGTGCCATCAATGTTGTTGCCAATCCACGTCTCCTGAAGGTGGCGACCTCGAATAGCACGGCAGCAGCTTCCTCTTGGGTTTCTCTGGCAACATCCAGGCTGCAAAACGAAGAAATCAAAAAGAAGGAGGGACACTGTGAGGAGAAAAAAGCACAACGAGTCAGATATGCTAATTGGAGAAGAGAATGGCGACCGCAGTTTCTAAAAAAGCGATTTGCACAACCAAAGGACATACACACATACACACATACACATACACACGCACACATACAGATGTACATACACACAGACGAACATACCAAAAAACAGAAGTACACAAACATATCAAGACGAATATACACAAGGCTCATGCATACGCATATGCACAAAAGAAATCAAACACGAGCGCGCACACATATATGTACGCCAGGGTTACCAATTTTTTTGGCGGTAGACAAGCTTCATTACCGGTAACCGGTAATTACTGGCAGAGTTTGCTGGCAGTTGGCAAAGACTTAGCAGAATTCTAACAGTCACTAACACTTTTCAATAACCTAAGTCCTAGGTTATAGGTCAATCAATCAATCACTTAAGGCTAGACTTAAAGTCAATTCAAAAAGTCAATGCGTTATCTGTAGGGACAGCTATGTAGCCAATGTGCTTGAAGATGACGCAGGTCGAAGCGATGGGTCCCGTCTTGCACTTGGCACCCAAAGACAAAGAACCGCTGGCCGCAATGACCACAGCTGGCCCAGACAGATGCACCCGCACGATTTCAACAACGGAAAGAGTTCGCCTTAGAGTTTGGGCGGTCCCCCCAATCCAGTGCTCCAGCCTCCAAAGAAAGACCCGCTGCTAAAAGCTGATGTTTGAGGCCTCGAAGGGCCTCTGACTCCGGAGACCCAGGAGACAGACGCTATCATAGAGCTGTTAGAACTTTTTGCCACTTACAGGGGTGAAACAGTTAAAAATTTATATTTTTTTAATACTTTTTTTTTTGTGTGTGTGTGTGAATAGGCTTTTCAAATGTCAATAAACACTTAAAAACATGTTTTTGAAGGTTGGCGCCGCAGGCGAAATTTTTTTTTTGGGACCCTAATTTTTATCATTTGTTTTGTCGGTAAAAGGAAGGCAGACTGAGGCTATTACCGGTTACCGGCAATTGCCAGTAGACTAGACCTGTTACCAACCAGAAAAGCAACCCTGATGTACGCACACAGCAAACAAAGAGAGAGATTAAGAGACAGGTAGATGCAGAGACGGCCACTCCAAGAGCATGCAAACAGCATATCAATCAATGCACTGCGCCCCCGAACTCATATTGGCAGGGCGCCAGTCGTTGACAACGTGTCTGCCATAGTTGTCTCCATACCAAGTCGACTGCTTCTCTGCATCGTCTCCCATTTCTGCTTCAGTCATGCTGTCCTCAACAGTACCAGCTGCTTCTTTGCTAGACTCTTCACCCACTCCCGCAACTACCTCCTGGAGACGGCATCCCGCACAGCACGACAGCAAGCGCCAGTGGGTCTCCAGTCACAGCAGGGAGGCTGCAGAAGATGGTGGTGGGGTGGGGAAGAAAAAGAACATGAGCAGCTGTTTCATACAACTCATGCTTACTCTAAAGAAAGTCTGGAAGAACGAAGAGAACGAAACGACAGCAAAGCAATAGGCTAGCAAGCTCCCATGACTCTAGTTCCATCAAGTCAGGAATTAAAAAAGTGAAAGCCCTCTCCTCCACTTGACACACACACATATACACACACACACACACACTCACACATAAACGCACATGCACACGCATACGCACATGCACATACTCACGCACAGGCACATACACGGACACACACGCACACACATATACACATACATACGCACACACGCACAGGTACACACACACGGACAAACTAACTCACGTTGTAGTCTCCACCATAAATATTCTCCTCGACGTAGCCTCTGTTGTCACCATACCAGGTCTGCTTCTCCAGCTCCTCCTCCTCAGCAGACGCAGGAGTCGGGTTCTCAGGAGATGCGGCGAGAGTCTCGGCATCAACAACTTGGTTGGTGTTAGGGGCGGCCCTGGAGTCAGTCACAGCCTCCTGACCTTGGAGACGGCGACCGTAGTAGTTCACAGTGCGGCAGCCGTAGTTGTCTCCGTACCACACACCGCCACCACTGCTTCCACGCCCCCTGCCGTCATAGTTGGTGGTGCTGGAGCAAAAGTTGTCGCCGTACCAGACCTGCTTGTCTGTCTCTTCCTGAAAGACCAGGGCTTCGGGCTGCACAGTCTCAATGTTGTTGGTGTTGGTGTCTTGAAGACGGTGTCCCTAACTGCGGCGCATCCTCCGCGCTATACGACGAGCTCTGATTTGGCAAAGGAGACGGCAACACCGAGGTATGTAGATGTTGATCTGTGGACCGTAGTTGTTCGTGATGCTGCCGTAGTTGTCGCCATACCAGTCCTGCTTCTCCACGTCCTCTTCCAACGCCTCGCCATCTTCCTGAGAGCAAAAACACACAGGGGGGAGGGGGGGAGAGGGGAGGGATGAGGAGGGAGGATGAAGTAAGGAGAAAAAGAAAAGGAGCAACAGCAGCACACCAGTTTCTCTTTATCTTTCCTTGCATGCTTCATAAGCATATGACTGTTTGTAACTACATGATACCACACTCTTTAAAGCAACAAAATATATGAGAAGGTGAACTACATAAGGGGGAAAAGGCAAAAACACAAAAACAACCGAAACAATGAAGACTCACTGCAGCTTCTGCAGCATCCACAACTTGGAGGGATCCTACGAGGGCAGCTCCCACAGCGTTAGAGGAGATATGTGCGGGGCTACCGTTGAACAGAACCTCAGATATGGAGACGCCTCCATTGATAGAGAGCTCTTCTGTTGCCCAAACTCCCGCTATCCCGTTGGCACTCTTGGAGAGGCTCACGGCGGTCTCGCACGTCTAGAGAGCTTCGGCCTCCAGAGTGCCGATACCATCCATAGAGACGGAGTGAGTGCAGATATCGCCCTCCAAGACGATGGAGCCCCGACCAGCCATACGGGAAACGACATTCTTCTCGGTCGAGTGCAGAGTCAGGTCAATCCAGGCATCGTCAGAGACGGAGAGATGGAGGTCACCTTCTGAGGAGACAGGGAGAGTATCGGCACTGTGCACTACTGTAGCCGACTTCGCCGTTACAGCAGAGACAGACGGCAGAGAGATGTCAATCGCCAAGGGAGAGGACAAGGAACTCTCGCCCTTCAGAGCCACGTTCAGCACGCCATCTGTCACCGACACGTCCAGGTTGGCGTTCAGACTCTCCGGCCCGACAGACTGGAGACGGAAAGAGTCACTAGCAGCAAGGGTGACATCGGCAGGCAGATCGAAAGAGAGACTATCGAAATTTGGAAGGTTGAACTCTCGTTGCGTCAACCCATTATTTGAAGAAGGTTTAGCACTGCCATAAGACATAAGAGCTGCTAGAAGACACCCATGGAGGGTGCTACGGAGACTACAAGAGGACCTGGTAGTCATTTCTTCGAAAATAAACTCTTTTCATAAAAATCAATAGGAAATAAAGTTGTCTACGATGGAAGGACTACAGTGGCTGGTTGGCTTTCCGGCCAGGTAGAAGACAATTTGCAGGAATGTAAACAGCAAAGCTTATTTTCGAAGAAATGACTACCAGGTCCTCTCGTTGTCTCCGTAGCACCCTCCATGGGTGTCTTCTGGCAGCTCTTATATCTTATAGCAGTGCTGAACCTTCTTCAAATAACGGGTTGACGCAGCGTAAGTTCAACCTTCCAAATTTCGATAGTCTCTCTTTCAATCTGCCTGCCGATGTCACCCTTACTGCTAGTGACTCTTTCCGTCTCCAGTCCATCGGGCCAGAGAGTCTGAACGCCAACCTGGACGTGTCGGTGACAGATAGCGTGCTGAACGTGGCTCTGAAAGGCGAGAGTTCCTTGTTTTCTCCCTTAGCGATTGACGTCTCTCTGCCGTCTGTCTCTGCTGTAACGGCGAAGTCGGCTGCAGTAGTGCACAGCGCTAATACTCTCCCCGTCTAGCTCCCCGTCTCCTTGGAAGGTGATCTCCATCTCTCCGTCTCTGACGACGCCTAGATTGACCTGACTCTGCCCTTGACCGAGAAGAATGTCGTTTCCCGTATGGCTGGTCGGGGCTCCATCGTCCTGAAGGGCGATGTCTGGACTCACTCCGTCTCCATGGATAGTATCGGCACTCTGGAGGCCGAAGCTCTCCAGACATGCGAGACCGCCGTGAGCCTCTCTGAGAGTACCAACGGGATGGCGGGAGTCTGGGCAACAGAGGAGCTCTCTGTCAACGGAGGCGTCTCCACATCTGAGGTTCTGTTCAACGGCAGCCCCGCACACATCTCCTCTAACGCTGTGGGAGCTGCCCTCGTAGGATCCCTCCAAGTTGTGGATGCTGCAGAAGCTGCAGTGAGTCTTCATTGTTTCGGTTGTTTTTGTGTTCTTGCCTTCTCCCCCTTATGTAGATCACCTTCTCATATGTTTCGTTGCTTTAAAGAGTGTGGCGTCATGTGATTGCAAACAGTCATATGCCTGTGAAGCATGTAAGGAAAGATAAAGAGAAACTGGTGTGCTGCTGTTGCTCCTTTTCTCTTTTTTCCTTACTTCATCCTCCCCCCTTATCCCCCCCCTCTCCCCCTCTCCCCCCTGTATGTTTTTGCTCTCAGAAAGATGGCGAGGCGTTGGAAGAGGACGTGGAGAAGCAGGCCTGGTATGGCGACAACTACGGCAGCGTCACGAACAACTACAGTCTGCAGATCAACATCTACATGCCTCGGCGTTGCCGTCTCCTTTGCCGAATCAGAGCTCGTCGTATGGCGCGGAGGATGCACCGCGGTTGGGGACGCCGTCTTCAAGACACCAACACCAACAACATTGAGACTGCGTAGCCCGAGGCCCTGGTCTCTCAGGAAGAGACGGACAAGCAAGTCTGGTACGGCGATAACTTTTGCTCCAGCACCACCAACTATCATGGCAGGGGGCGCGGAAGCGGTGGTGGCGGTGTGTGGCATGGAGACAACTACGGCCGCCGCACTGTGAACTACTATGGTCGTCGTCTCCAAGGTCAAAAGGCTGTGGCTGACCCCAACACCCATACCGAGCCTCATATTGACACCCCTGTCATAGCTGACACCCCTGTGGCGGTGATATCTGAGGCCGCGGCTCCTGAGGAAGAAACGGAGAAGCAAACCTGGTACGGCAACAACTTTGGCTCGAGCACTACCAACTATTACGGTAGAGGAAGCGGAGGTGGCGGTAGCGGTGTGTAGTATGGTGACAACTACGGCCGCCGCACTGTGAACTACTACGGTCGCCGTCGGCTTCAGCAGCAGGGTGGACAGAGTGAGGAGGTGAGCATTCAGACTGAGAAACGTCTTCTAACGTCCGCTCAGCCTCTCCTGTCCACTCCCCTCCGCGATTTGCTCTCTTCTTCTCTCGATCAGTTATACTCAGACCTTACAGTTGCTATTGTCGTGTAGTTTTTTTCTTTCTCTCCATTTTTTCTTTTCTCGCTCGAGCATTTTTCAGCCTCTTTAGTTATGCCTCAGTTCTTTCAATTGATTCAATCTTCTTGAATGCGTAACATCTGGTACACGCTGAGCCCTCTTTTTTTTTTTTGCAGGCCTTCTCCTCCTCTGAGGGCACAGATGGAGCACGACATCTTCAGGAGACCTGGATCGGTAACAACATCGGTAGGACTATCAGTGTGAACGGTCCCGGAGCTCTCAACTGGGTCGGAGGCAGTTATGCTGGTGATACGATCGCTTACATGACCCCTACTTTTACTGCTACCACCGTTGCGTACGCTCCCGCTGCTTCTGCTAGAACTACCGTCGCTTACGTTCCTGCAATATCTACAAGCAGCACTGTCGTGTCGCGATGTGTTAGAAACTATATGTATCACGTTCTAGTCACAGCAGGCACGGCACCTGCTGTAGTATCCACACCTGCAACCACCACAGTCACCCACACTCCCTCAGCCACCACGACGATCTCTGTGCCCCAGGGTAGCTACGCCCCCATCCAGACTTCTCGTGGAGTGATGATTGGCGATAACGGCCCCAGTAGCAGCATCGTGCAGGACTTTGGCCTCCCTGGTAGCGCTCCGGCTGCTCCTGTGACCGCAGTCGCTCCTGCAACAGGGGCTGCGGCATCTATGGTCCTCCTCGCTCCTGCCCCAGCGGTTGCTTACCCTGCCCGCCCTGCCACTGCACCGGTCAGTCAGTCAGTCAGTCTGTCTTTTAGAGCTACTTCATTGAGTCTGTGTCTTCCTGTTTTTTTCTTTCCCTCGACTGATCTTCTACCTCACTTGTTCTCTTTGCTCTGCTGTTCTCTCACTTTGTCTTCCCTTCTGAAATTTACCCAGCCACTATCTTGATTCTGCTCTTCCCTGATGAATTCATTCCTTATGCCTCATCGTAAACAGTCACTGTGGATCTCTCCTCTCTCTCTGTCACAAATCAACCCGATGATGATGCCCTGCTGCCGAAGAAATTTCATGGGCTCTTGCTGTACTGCTCTCAACGGACGTCGTCTCCAGGAGGAGGAGGGAGCAGAAGGAGTGGTTGTGCCCGATGGGATCCCTGCAACAACTCCCGAGACGTTGGCTGAGACTGAAACCGGTGCCCCTGCTGAGGTTCAAGTTGTTGACCCCCCCGTCGAGACGCCCGTCGATGAGATGGACAAGCAGGTCTGGTACGGCGACAACTTTTGCTCCAACACCACCAACTACCATGGCAGGGGGCGCGGAAGCGGTGGTGGCAGTGTGTGGTACGGAGATAACTATGGCCGCCGCACTGTGAACTACTATGGTCGTCGTCTCCAAGGTCAGGAGGCTGTGACTGAGTCCAACACCCATACTGAGCCTCACACTGACACCCCTATCGTGGCTGACACCCCTGTGGCGGTGACATCTGAGGCCGCGGCTCCTGAGGAAGAAACGGAGAAACAGACTTGGTACGGTAACAACTTTGGCTCCAGCACTACCAACTACTACGGTAGAAGGCGTGGAGGTGGCGGTGGAGGTGGAGGTATGTGGTATGGTGACAACTACGGCCGCCACACTATGAACTACTACGGTCGCCGTCGGCTTGAGCATTAGGATGGACAGACTGAGGAGGTGAACATTCAGACTTAGAGACCTCTTCTGACTTCCGCTCTTCCGACTCTGCATTTTCGTGTTGCTTGTCTCAATTGTGTCCACTCGGACCTATCTATCAGTCACTACCATTCTGTAGTCATTGTCATTTTGTTTGATTTTCTTTTTTCTCCTTTTCTAGCATCTTACTCACTGCTCTGTCGTCTTTTATTGTTCTTTCGGACCCTGATATCACTTGAATCTCAAGCCTTTCGACCTCTTTCGTGCCTCTAAGCTTTTCAAACACCTTGCTGTTATGTCTTTTCCCTGCCTTCTCTACCTGCAGACCGTTCCTCCTGCGGAGAACAAATGAACCGAAAGAACTCCATCAATCAGTAAGGGCTGATGAGATGAGTTCTGCCGAAAGATAAAGCTCAACTTTTTATTGAGGGACGACTTCTCACTTTCTTCCTTTTTAGTGCACTGTGCGAGGTCGATGTTATCGTGTTATTGGGTTGGTTCTTTTCACTAGTTCTTTTCATGTTCTGATGTTCCTGGTTTCGTTTTTTGAGGTGTCGCATGTCGTGGTCTTGATGGGTTCTCGTTGCTTTGATCGTGTAAAGTGCGTAACAAACTTTAAGGTACTTCATGAACGTTAGTACTAAAAATGCCAGTATCAGTTTCCAAGCCTGCGTTTGACCCAGTTGTTGCATCTCATCTTTTCTTTGCTTTGATAGAGATGAAGAATCTTTGTGTGAGGATGAAGACACGTAACGTCTAGGAGGTGTAAGAGCTGCCTAGCTTTCATCAAGTCTTGTCACTTACAGAACTTGCAGGTGTGTCACCGTGTGTGTTATGAAAGAAAGAAGCAGGGATCACCGAAACACTGTGGATAGATTCCTTCTCCTTTGTTCACTTTTGTCTGATCTTTTTGAATTGCAAAGCTGTTGTGCTCAATATTATCCAGTGTATGGCAGATGTGTTGTTTCCCGCAGATTTGTCAACCGCAATGTCGAGTCTTGGCGATTTTCCTCTAAAAATGAATGAGGACAGTCAGAAAAGGTTAAAGGAGCGAACGATGTTGGTTGGCCTGTTCTGTGGGATGTCTCTCATACAGATTTAGTCTTTGCCTGAAATGTGTGACTCACTCTGGTAGGTATGCACAGGCAGGTTGCAGAACTATCGTTTTTATTTTCTCTGCCTTTGACATCATCCGGCATAAATTATACAACTGGCATCAAAAGTGAGTTGATTCACAATTGGTTCACGCATTCGTTTCCTCCCAACTTGGGTCTTACAAACTTGCATGAAACTGAAGACTTTTTTCAAAGGTCTGAAAGAGAGCTAGGGGTTTTGTACGAGGTTTTGAAAGAATCCAGCATGAAAGTGATGTCTAATACTGAACACGATCGAACACGAATAATGCAAAGCTAGATGCAAAGTTGTCAAAACTGAATCCGAAGCCACTCTTATACAGAAAAAATAAGCTTTAGAATAGGTTTAATATAACCGTCATCTAGTAGTAATCTCATAAAATGCAAATCAATCTATATTTTTTGTATTAATCAATCTAAAAAAATACTAATTTCTCGATGTGTAGTCATTTGCGACGTCTAAAACTTTAAAATACAAAAAATTAAAGATGTGTGCATGTGGGTAGGCATGTGGACTATATTAAAGACTATACCATTTGAAGAAGGCTGCTTTCATGTACTGATCGATGCATGAGGCGCAAGTCAATCAATAACAATCATGTTTTTGATTGATTGATGCCAATTATTATATTAAACAGGAGTTGAAAGCCCCACCTAGGGTTTAGCATCAATCAATCAATCAAACATACTAGGTAACTATAGGTAACATAGTTGAGTACTCTAGTGAGTACTTTATTCCTAGCTTTATTTGAGTTAATTGGTTCACTAAAATGATATCTGTAACAGTGAAAACTCAATGTTATCAATCAATCAATCAATCAATCAATCGATCAAGCAATTTAAGTTCATTACTACTAGTAGGTTCATTACTAGCACGGATGTCGTCGGAAGAATTTAGAAATATACAAAAATCATGAACTAATACTTTAGGACTCTGCTAGCTCTAGGGACTATGAATGCAGATAAAGGCAGATTCATATATTTTAAGTGGTTGTTCTCAATTTTTGCTATTTAGCAATAATAATTTATGATGTGCATGCAGAACTAGTACTACTAGATACACATATAGCACATGATGAGTGCTAGAATTAGAACTCCCAGTCAAGTTTCTGACGGTGTCATCTTTGACTCAGAATGCCTAGCAGAACACCGGTTACAAGCCATACCACGATGAATACGAAAGCAGGCACAGCATGCCAAACAGGTCAAATTGTTGTGTTGCCCTGACGACGGAGGTCGATGGAAGGGCTGGCAAGTGGATGAATGAATCAATTAATGGACATCTGACAGATCGGAAGAAAAGTGCGTCAAATGAAAGCAGTAGCAAAACGATCTCTTTTCACAAGTGTCAGTTAAAAAAGGAAGACGGGGAAGAGGACAAGGGGACAGAGAGAGCGACACAAAGGACATTTTAATTGAAGAGGATCAATTCAACAGAAAGAGAGCTAGATCCTTCTAGGCAGGAGGGACCATGCAGACTTGCAATCCTCGTCCTCAGGGAGAATTGGCCTAGCGTCTCTTCTAGCTTCCCTGATGAGCCGTCTCAACGCCTCTCTGTCCTTTCTGTGCGTCTGACGGTCTGCGTCTCTCCCTGTCTGTTTGTCTGTCTGCCTGTCGGATGGCGCGCGCCTGCCTTTTCTTTTTGTCTCTGTGTCTGTCTGTCTGTCTGGTCGCCTACGTTCTCTTTTTTCCTTATCGTCCCTCCCCGTCTCCAAAAGCAAAAGAAGGTAAAGGCCACAAGCAAGTGAAGTGGTCACAAAGACGACGCTTCGCTGGCTGTCTCTTTCTTTTCCCTTACTCCATGGCTATGCCTAAGGGAAAAGAAAGAAATCTACGATGGTTATCTGTACTAACAAATGGATTGAATCTTTTCTGACTCGATTTATGCCTGGAATGAGTGTACCCGGCGGTCTCATTCCCTCAATGCCTCTCTGTTGTTTCTCCAAGGGGCTGCATGTGCCCTCAATTTTCTTCTACTCGAATCGCCCCATTCAGAGCCAAAGGCAGCAAGGGAGAAATGAAGCAAGGAAAAAGAGGGCATTGACGCGAAAAGGGACAACAAATGATGACGCGACCAGGAAGGAATCTGCATGGTTTTAGGATCGAGTGGGGAGTGTGAGATGCCACTCACTGATCTTCCGTGGCATTCTTTGAGAGGAATTGAACGAAGCAGAGAATCAATCCATTTTGCTCGTGCAATCACATTAGAGCAGAGCAGATCAGATCCACGAGGAGGGAACTGTGGAGGGAAACAGACCCAGAACTTCGTTAGGCAAAGGAATGGAGGGAAACGAACTTCAATTTTTTGCAGCGGCAGTTCGCTTCCTGCACGACGCTTTCTATTTCCCCCCTCTCAGCTTGGAATGACTCTCTACACATTTCACGAGCCTGCAATCCCCCCCTTCCTGACTGTCCATCCGCCTGCATGCCTTCACCTTCTCTCTACCCACGGGAGGAACTGCTGAAGAGGAGAGGAGAGGGGCATGCGTGCACGCTCAGTGGTCCGTTCCCTCCCAGCACAAATAAGTCCCCTCATCTTTTTTTCTCTTTCCTCTCGCCCATATACACACCAGTCAACTCACTCACTCACTCACTCACTCACTCAATCGCAGAGTCTACTCTCCTGGATCCTCCGGACCTCCGGGGAAAACCGGAAGATCCTGGTGCACACCGCAGAGGGGGGAGGGGGGACGGCAGACACAGAGAAAGACCCACCACCCGCAGTACCTGAGTGCCGTCGACCTGCTTCGCTATTCCCCGTGTGCGTCTGTCCCTTTTTGGTATCAGTCCACACCCTGCAGGCAGGCAGCGCAGGAACAAAGAGGCAGGCAAATGGGCACAGGCAAAGAAAAGCGCGCTCATAAACACATTTACGTGGCTGCCCGCTCGTGACTGATAGTTTTCGGTCTCTCCTTGTCTTTCTGTTACAGTCAAAGTCAACAGATCCACACGGTGACCGGATTAGTCTGCATGAACACGACGACGACAACAAATAAACATGGACAAAAAGGCACCCTTGCCGTCTACAGCTGAATCTCACATCTCCTTCTTTGGATTTCTCCTCTTCCCGTCCTTTCACCATTCCTCGGCCCCCTCCAATCTCTTCCTGCCCTTGTCTTACTCGGATGGATCGCTCGACACACAAACAAAGGCCGACTTACTCACTCGTAGTCAACGCGCAAAAACCTCCCCCGGACCTCCACGCGGCCACCCAAAGCCCCGACCCCTGGGCCGTGTGCTTTCACCTGCACGGGTCGGGTCGGGTCGAAAAGAGAGGGGGGGACAGGGGATTCACTCAGATTCACGATGGATGCGCATCCGTCGTGTCACTCAACAAGGCAGACAGAAAAGAAAAAGGAACGATAAGGGACCGAAGAAGAAGAGCGAAGAGATAAATCCCCAAAGCAAGATGAAAAACAAAGGAAACGAAATTGGGCCCAGCAGCAGGCAAGAAGGAGACAGAGTGTGCCTTGCCCCTGTTTACACAAAACACAGTACTATTAACCCCTCCAAACACACACCCCCTCACACCTGCGCTCTGTCCACCACCGAGTACCTCTCGACGACCCTCCCGATTTGCGGGTGTTCCCTCTGAACTTCGAGCCTCAGGGCCCCACTCCCACAAGACGCCCCTCCGTCTCCACACACCAACAGGCTCGCAGCGTCCCTCCCTGACCTCTCAAACGCGCATCCTTCCACCTCATGCACCACCCCCTCTCCACCCCTCTCGACAGATTCATGAGACGAAGACACGCCTGACAGTCGTCTCGTCTCCCTCGATAGTGCCGCTTCTCTCTCTCTCTGTGCCAACTCATCCTCCTCATCCCTCCCAGCTTGAGCACTCGACACAGCTCCACACAGGAAACGAGCGCACCTAGACCCCCCCCTGCCCCCACCGCCTCCCCGAGCCCCCCTCAGAGAATCCTCTACTAGGGCCCCAGAGGGGTCGGAAGACGCGAAGGTGCACGGAAGGACCTGCATCGTTCCGCAGAAAGCGCAAGAAAAGAAAGGGAAAAATCAGAAGTGGCACCAAAAAAGCATTCATTTTCTCCTCCCTAAGAGGGAAGGAGAAGGACAGCGTCAGTGCATGTGCTTATGGAAATTATGCACAAAAAAGAGAAGACAGAACAACACAAAGCCAGTCCAGCCAATAAAGAGAAAGGAAACCGTGATGGATTTTGAACAGTCAACACTCAAACTCCGGCAGAAGAGAAGAAATCCAATCATTCCCATTTCTTCCTCCCCTTTCGTCTCGTGCTCTCTCTCTCCAATTTCCCACCGTAGCGCTCGCCCTCCACCCAGCAGCTCCCCGACAGCCGATCAGGAAGGGATCACAGAAGTCGAAATGCACAGCAGGGCCGCCCTCGGGCTCTGTGTGTGTGTCTGCTGCTCCGTCTCGCTCTTTCTCTTCCGGTTGCTTCGTTGTCGCCTCTGCTTTCTCTGCAAAGAGTCACATAGACACACACATACACACACACACACACACACACACACACACAGAGGTGGGAGGTTAGCGATTGATGTGGAGGAGGAAAGGAGGCGACCCCGGGACCTCTTTACTTTCCCTTTTTTCGTCAGCGAATCTCTCTGTCTATTCCGCTTGAAAGGTAGGAAGGAAATGCATGCCAGGAAGGAGAAGACGAGAGGGAGGCCCCAACGGCCCTTTAATTCGTACTGCTGTGCATTTTCGTTTGTGTGTTTCTGCGTACCGCGTTCGGTTGCTCACGGAGTGGAGAAGTCGCGCACAGGAAGATTGCTGTACAGTTCGAAGGGCAGAAAGAAAGACTCTCTGGAAGGCTGACAGGGACGGTGTCAGGCAGTCGGCAAGCACAATTTAGTGCAGAGAGGATGAGAAACGAGGTTCGCTTGTGTGGGAAAAGTCAAGAGAGGAAAAGGGCAAGGAGGAACAGAGATACCTGTTGTGTGCAAACGCAGCAGCTGCGCCTGGACACCAATGGGAGACGCGTGTGCAAAGAAGAGAGTGGAGTCGTCCTGCAATCAATCAATCAACAATCAGACAGGAAGACCGACAACGCGAATGTGCTTCTCCTCTCTTGCTTTAGTTGACAAGACAACCACATGAACTCATTGGGAATCAAATAAACAGTGCGCTGGCGGTTTCTTCCTCTTTGTTCTTCTGGCACAGACACGCACAGTGACAGCGACAGACAGACGCTCTCCCTGCATCCTATGAAGACCTCCCATGCGCCCTCATACGCATGCAAACTCGCGCCAGATTCAATTCGCAAACAAACCTCCCCCGCAAAAATGTTCCCCAGTGACGGAGTCCATCTCCCTCTGCGCATTCTCCACAAGCACAAACGAACAGACGGGTCTGCCTACCCGGACTGTATCCACGAACTTCCATACGGATCCCTCTGCCGACATGCGCGTTCTCGGTTTCTTCTTCAGGCAGACATTCAGCTATTCTGACTCAAACGAATCGCTCACAGATAACTCGACTGACTGACGGACGGACGGACTGACTGACTGACTGACTGACTGACTGACTGACTGACTGACTGACGGACTGACTGACTGACTGAATGACTGACTGACGGACGGACTGACTGACTGACGTGTATCTTGAAGACGATCTGCATGGGGACTCTGGACTGTGCGTTGAGGATGGTCATCTTCCTCTGGTTGCCTTTCGGGACACCCAGAGCAGACAGGAGACGCTGTCTTCCCGAACCTGACAGGGGGGGACAGGGAGACGTGGTGGGATGGGATGAGAGGAGACATCAGAGGAGGCATGCAGGGACACAGAGGATTCTTCTGATTTTCCTCCCACACTTTCTTTCCACCTGCACTCTGCTGGCAGTAGAGGAGAGATGCGGACGGACAGAGAGAGATGCTTGTTTGGGTGCTGGAGAGGAAGGAAAGAGCGCATCGGTGGGAGGGAATGCGCGAACGAAAAGAACGAGACTGAGAATACCATGAAGATAGATTTTCTAACAAACAGTTTGACAACCAGAAGCAACACTTTGGCGTCTTTTTTCTGAACACAGGAAGGCAAAATCTTTCCATTTGACTGACCTGCTAGTGGCTCTGGCACTTCTGTCCATTTCCCACACAAATTCCTCAAGAAATCCAACTCGTCTAGAGGAGGCACCAGGCGACGACGTGCAGAGACCTCACGGGGAATCTTCACACACCCCTCACCCCGCGCTTTCTCATTCGCATTCCCCAAACCCACACCACCTCCTTTTGCCCCAACACCTCTGTCCAAAATTTCTTCCTCCGTCTCTGCTGTCTCTGCTTCTGCAACGGGAAACAGATTACCGAATGGAAGAGAGACCACAGTGTCTCGTCGAACCATTCGGTCTACATGTGCCTCAGGGGGCACGGCGGAGGGGGGGGACGAAAGAGCACCGGCAGCGGATGCTGCCGTCTCCGCTCTCTCAGACGCCAATGCCGTCTCCGCAGCTGCTCTCCTCATAGTGGACAGAGCGGAAGCAGCAGCCTGTTCGCTGATCCCTAGAGTTTCCAGGGCAGACAGGAAGGCAGCAGAGCGAGAGGAAGAAGAGTGATGATCGAAGGAAGAGGAAGACGAGGAAGGGAAACTTTCGGAAGTGGTGCCAAGAGAAAGAGACGGGTCGCCTGTCAATGCCCCTGCAGCTGCATGCGGATTGGGTTGGTCTCTCTGCCTCATCAGAATTTCATTCTTCAGAGACTCGAGGTGAAGCTTCAGACCGCGGACAAAGGAATCTGCAGCCACTGAGGAAGAGGGAGGTTGGCCATCGGACCGCTGTGCCTGTTCTTCCTCTTCTCCACGAGCGTTTTTTCCCCCGACTGTGTGCTTCGGGGAGGACGCAAGAAAGGGGGCCCGCCCATCTGATGACAGCTCTCTGGTGGCAAGGAATGCTTTCGAGTCATCCAGAGCTTCGTTTCCCCTCTTCCCTCCTGCGGGGTTCTGGAGGATATCCTCGACCTGAGTGTGATCCATTTGGTCAATTGCTCCCAAAACTCTTTGAAGAGAGTCCAGGTCGACCGGCTCCTCTCGCCCCCTGGGCCTCTCTGCTTCGTCTTGCAGTAAAGACATGGTCTGGTCCCGAGATCAACTGGAAGCAGAAAAAGGAAAAGAAAAAACGGGATGAACAATGTAATGCTTACTATAAAGAACAAAGTCACACTGTACACCGGTGTTCGCCGGTTCAGAAACAGCACTTGATCCTGCAGTGAAACGGGGCGGGTAGTTTGTACCTCGTGCCTACGCCTCAAATCTGCCTCTAGACTCCAAACAGAGAAGAGAGGTAACAAGAAGGAAAAAGGGCACGAGACGGCACAACAGTTGCGGGCTCTCTCTCCGTTAGTAAATGCTAGAAGAATCAAACCAAGACAGAGGTCGAGGATCGCCCAAGAAAGCGTTCAAACCTGAAAGGTTTTAGATGTATAGTGGAGAACAAACGAAGATGTTGAGATCTGCTATCGACGAAGCTGGTGGATGCTGGAATATGCTGGATGATGCTGGTGGTCTCAGGATTCATGACAAAATCCATTGCTGAAAATCCATGCATGAAAATCCCGGCCGCCAACGGCCAACCCAACCGGTTGGCCAACCTCCGCGTGTGGCGCGCGCCAGCCGCAAAATTAATGAGTAAATTTTAATCCTTCAAGCTATAGAGCGCGCGCAAAGCGAGCGACTCTCCAGCATGCATCCAACTTTTGATTTAATTTTTTAATTTTTTCTTCAGATCGACTATGATCGACTTCTTCTCGATCTCCTTTTCTGCCAGGTTGCGCATGTATATAGTCTGACTTCGTTTGGCTTGAGTAGATCGAAAGACGCTGTTTCTGTTTCGTTGAGTAATGCTGAATGCCTCTTCCATCCATGGATGCTGGATGGATTTTGAGTCGAAGGACGTAATCTATACATATATTTATGCAACAGTCTGACATACTGGTTGTCAATATATAAGCCGCGATACTGTCTCCTTTCTGAAGCAGAGCATTTACACGTTGAGATCAACGAAGGCTCGCCAGCGATCGCTTGCCTTCCGCCCCTCCAGGGACCTCCACCTGCTGAATTTGCGTTTGTGAAGGAGAAAAAGATCGAGGCTGTTTGCAGGGGATAAATCAGAAGGATAAAGCAAGGATTTGCTGTTTGCAAGTGACGAGTCAATTTCAGCACCTCACTACAGGTCCCTGTGTGGAGCTCGAGAATTCCTCTTCTGCAATTTCGCCCCACCTGTTTGCTGCCGTGAGAGTGAAGCAGCAGGCAGAGATTTTTCCCCACACCGGAGTGAACCTGACCAGCAATTTGAAGCAGAAGATCCACATTTTCGTTTCCAACAAACAACATGTCTTTCTTGGAATCCGTGAACAACACATCCACTCTGGCGGATTCTGGTGCCGCCTTCTTTGAGGACAGAAAGTTTTGCCTGGCGGTTCAAAACATTCTTGGTGAGTTCATTGGGGTTTCTTTATTGCAAGATCCCTCGTCAGCTTGCCCTCCTTTAGTGGCGGTGCTTGTACACACGTTTGAGTACGCGCGTCTTGCGCGCGTAGATAGCTTTGTGCCTGAGATGTACCATCCAACTTCCCTCACTCATTGGTTTCCGTGCAAGCCTGTCCTCTTGTCAGAATGGGGTTGTGTAATGATCTCTCTACCGGTGTCTGCCGGACTCTGTGGGTCTCCTTCTGCGCCGATCCACCATCTTCATGCCGAATATTCTCATCCACGGAACTGCCAATGCATATTTATGTAGAAGCCACATGAGTTGGGGAATGTTTCATCACGCTTGTGCCAGGTCCCCACGAAAAATAGTATGGGTCGTTCAGTTGTGTACAGCATCACCGGACAGTCAGGCTTTTGTAAGATGCATTCATCAAGATACTGAATTTGTTCTGTTCTGACCTTTCTGCAGGGACTGCGTGGGGGCGAGAGGTCGAGAGGGTCGCCTCTTTGCATGCCTTGCCTATCTCTCCGCAGTCTCTGCGTGCATCCTGCACGGCTGCCTGGGTCTCTGCTGTATCCGCTGCCTCTCTTGAAACCAATGGGCTAGAAGAGCAGGGGGGGGGTTCCGGGGTCTTTCCAGTCGCAGGGCCAAGGCGGTTTTCCCTTTTCTCTCACACCACAGTTGACAGCCTCCATTTGTCGGCAGACAGCACTTTGAGTCCTCTGAACGAATCCATAGAAACAAACAGCACGGTAGTGGACACACCGGAGCCCCAACAAAAGCCTGGGATCACACCCAGAGGGCAGGAGGGGACTGGGGTCGGTTCGTCTCTGACTGTTCGGACACCGCACAGTCGGACAGACAATGTGACCCTCGAAGCGACCAGTAGCCGCACGGGAGTGGCCTCCTCTTCCCCGTGTCTCCCTCCAGTCCCTGGTCCTCGCTCTGAACTGCGGCTGTTGGATGCAGTGAGTGAGGTGGAGTTTCGGAGGGCCGTCTTGGAAGAGTGCGGAGGGGGGGATCTCGAGAAGAAGGAACTTGACGGTATGTCGGCAGTATGGGAGAATGAAGGTGAAGACAGGGGATGCATGTGTAGATATATTGAGACTGCAACAGTCGACGAGCCATAGAAGAACATGTCGACGATCGATCCGATCCTCTCATTGCTGCTGTGCTCTGTGTGTGCATAAATAAATGCTATTGGTTGCAGACGTGATTGTCTGTTTCTTCTATGCGGCACAACTGGTGGCCAGAGGCATAGAGAACCCTCGGAGCTCTTCAATGAGCGTTTTCTCCCCTGTCACATCCCTGGCAAAGGGGGTGTACTGCAGGTCTGTCTCTTGTTGTTGCTTCTCTTTGCGATCGAGTTTTTTTCTTTTACGCTTCTTTGCGGGCTCCTGTTGTATAACGATACACAACCATATTCAGTTGCGTACGTCAGTCCCCTTCTTTCCTTTCCTTCCTTCCTTCCTTCCTTTCTTTCTTTCTTTCTTTCTTTCGTTCGTTCGTCCGTCCGTTCGTCCGTTCGTCCGTTCGTTCGCTCGTTCTGCTGACTTCCGTTCTTGGCACAAATCATGTTCACTTTCTTTCGCCTCTCTTCTTCGCCTAAGGAAGCGCTGAAAACATTTGCCATTGCCTTCCTCGCCCCTCCGCTTCCCTCGTCTGCAGTGTCCGATGGATGTTGCGATCTCTGTTGGCACTGTTCTGTTGCTTCCTTGGGGCATGTGGGTCGATGCAACGGACACACATGGGGGTGGTCAGGGGGACGGGTAGGGAGGACGAAGAGTTTTCTGAGCAGTTGCAGGGAAGGGAAGATCCAGAGGAGGAGGCGGAGAGACAGCAGAACAGAGAAGACGGCCTCTGTCTTTTCATTCAGCGATTGGGGTTCACTTCGGAGGTACGTGGGCGTTCGGCATTTTTCATAGGGGTGCATGGGTGTTCGTGTCAAAATATCAGTTTCATGTACGCGGCCTGTACTTCGTCTGGGCTTCAATTGATCGTCAGGAAGTTTTGTCTGAAAAGAAAATAATCTTTGTTGACAGCACGTCAAGTTGCCTCGTATGTTGACCGCCTCAACATGACGACAGCTGCTCTTCTCTTATTCCTGCCTCCTTCGTCCATGTCACCTTCAGAAGCTCACGAAAGGACGGGACTCCATCGGTTTGGCCTGGCTCTATCTCTTCCTCCTGAAGAAGCTGAGTCAATCAGCCTGCATATTGTGTGGACTCCTCTCCGCATTCCTCGCGCGTCCTGAGGACCTTTGTCACGGACGCACGTGAAAGAGTGATAATCAGAGGTCTTGCGCAGAACAGTTATAGAATGAGTGAGCCTTTTCTCAAGAGCCTGCATCTTTGTGTGCACGTCCTGAATCCTTAGTAGTACGAGGCTTGCTTTTGCGTTACGTACCTCCACCAAGCAAGTCCTCTGCCTCTTGTTCTACTTTCTTCCAAAGTACAGCCGCTGCAGAGATCACGGACGGCTCGCTGTGTGTACTGCGATTTCTATGAACTGCACGGTACAACTTTCTTTCTGAATTGGATGCCTATCTTTCTTCCATTGCAACAGCAACCGTTTGGGAACCATGAAAAGTCTTCCCTCCTATTTTCTACCTGCCTGCAGAATAGAGGCCTGTGGAACGTTACTCTCGATCCCCCTCGCGGCATTTGCCTCTCAGGTGAGACTGTGGACCTCGGCTGTTTGCGGATGTCTGTTGGGACCGTCACTTTTTTCCTTTCTTTGGAAAGTGCCGTGCCCTAGAATGCGGTTATTTTCTTCAATTGCCTTCGATGCTCGATCACAGACACCTCGTAGTCCATGCTGCAAGCTGTCGAGCGGAGTCCGACCCACAAGTGGCCCATATTCTATATCTGCACTCACCATGACTTGTGCACAGAAATTTCTGGTGTCTCCTCCGAGAAAGTCTTTCTGGTTCTGGACTTGATCCCTTCGACCGTCGAGGAGATGGCAATAAGTCAGTGGACTTGGTTCTCGTTTTTTCTTTCATCCAATAAGTCTACGGTAGAGTCTTGGTGCAATGTTGATATTCCGCCTGTGCGCAGATCTAGCTCCATGTGCTGTTGTATGCATCTGCCGTATTTCTTGGGAACGCTCTCTACTTTCTCCTTTCACTCCATTTCTTTCTTTCTCCGTCTCTGTCTTTGCCTCTGTCTCTGTCTCGGTCTTTTTGTCTGTTAATGGGTGATTGCCCTTTTGTTTGTTGTGCGCGTGCAGACGCGACAGGCGTAAAAGGACGGGCGCTGCCGCTCCTCGAGGGCTTTTTGAAACGACTCGACACCGCGCGGCAGTTTCGATTTTTGGGAGAATATGAGGCGCCCCGATTGACCAGCTTCTCTTTTGCAGGTAAGAAGTTTGACCGAAGAATCCCCCTGTATTGCACAGAGGTCGTGGGCTCTGTTCTTCTGTTTTTTTCTTGTCTGGCATTTCATGATTCAATTTGCTACCTGTCGTCAACAGACCTTCCAACTGTACTGCTGCAGAAAAGTCAATCGGGACTGAAGAGGCCAAACGCGTCTTCCCCCTCCTGTCACCGTACCTGGAATTCCTTTGCCTAAAAGGTGAGTGAGCCTTCTTCGTCAACTGGCCGCGGAGTCTGTCAGTCGGTGGGGTGGATCAGCCTGACGGCCAATCTGACGGGATTTTTGTGTACCCTTGATCAGTGAGATTATGGTGAGGTGTTCGCTTGTCATTTGGTGACGTAGTGATCAGTGTCGAAGTGGTGGCAGCCTACGTCCAAGTGGTTTGGTGTGGAGGGGAAAAGAGATAGACAGATAGTCCGTCCGTCTGTCTGTCTGTTCCGTGGTCTGACTGCTGCGCTCGTTGTTGATTGATGCGAAAGAAATTAAGCGAAGTAGACATTTTTGGACTGCACGTTTCCTGTCTCCTTTTGTTGATGTGTTCCTTCAGGTTGCCGACTGGGCATGGGAGGGTTCGAAGCTCTGGCTGGGCTCATCGCAGAGGGCCGGATTGATGGGGTGAAGACGCTAGACCTCCAGAAAACCGGTCTGAACAAGCACGCACTGAAAGCTCTCCATGAAGCCATCAAACAAAGGTCTCTCAAAGTAGAGACCCTAGACCTCTCAGGAAACAAGTATCTCTGCAGGGTGGAGGGCGACGGATCGGATGAGAGTGATGATGAGGAAGAGGAGGAGGAGGAGAACGAAGACGAAGAAAAAGTTTTCAACATCAGTCGTATGTTCCGCCATACTTCTCTCCAATGCATGAGGGAAGCAGGAGTCGGAGACTTGTCAGTGCAGCGCCTTGCTTTGGCACTCCAAAGTGGGTCTTTGTTGAATTTGGAGAAACTGGATTTGGAGCGGCACCGGGCTCGGGATGTGCATGGTCCTTTGGGACCGGCTCTTGACAAGAAATACGTTCCGTGTCTGAAAAGTCTGAATTTAATGTCAGAGATGACAGGGACATCGGATGGGTTGGATGCGTTCCTGCATGCCCTCAGTGCTCCTGGATGCCCCCCTCTTGAAAATGTCGAAATGTGCGCGTCCACCGGCAGCCTGGCGCACCTGCGCTCTCTCGGAGATGGGCGATACAAATGCATTCGGAAGCTCCATGTCGACATTTACGTAGATGAATTGCCCTTCTTCCTCCAAGGGATCAACGGGGCTGCCGAGAGTCCATATATTCAGGCTCTGAGCCTGGATTTGATGGTAGACTCGATGATTATGATGGAGCCTCAGGAGAGTATCGATGCAATGAGAGGGATCGGGGAAGCCGTCCGGCGGGGGCGTTTCGGATGTTTGCAGAGAGTTCAGTTGTATAGACACGAGGAAGACGAAGGGGAGGCGTGGGGTGAGGGTGAGGTGGTCTCAGCATTTTTTGAAGTACTGAGTCAATCAACATTCCCTTTTTTTAGAGGACTGTGCGTGCGTCACATGGCAGTGAGCGATACACAGATGATGCTTCTTGCACAGGCGGTCAGGGCAGGGCATCTGAGCGGGTTGCAAGATCTCGAATTGTCGGAAGGGGGACAAAGATCGGTTGTGGAGGATGATGATGATGAAGAAGAGTCATTACAGGGGTTTGGAGGAGACGGAATGCTGGCCTTAATGGAGGCAGTGATGGAACGTCCAGAAGGACTGCCGTGTCTGGAGAGTTTGAATCTCTCCTCGACGCGTGCAGGGGAGGGGTTTTCTTCAATCGTGACTGTATCATTTGTGACCGTACTAATGGCAGGAAAGTTTGGAAATCTGACCAGCCTCAACTTGTCGTGTTGCAATCTCTATAATGTTGACATCGAAAGGCTTGCAGAGGCCGTGCGGGGGGTTTTCTGGCAAGGACGACTCTTCTGTACCTGAAGGGGAATGATGAGGTCCTGGGGGGGACGTGGGAAGAGTTTATGCAGGTCATTGCAGAAAGCCAGGGGTGTTTAAGGAAGCTAGAAACTTTAGATCTTTCCTGGACTAGGGTGGAAGAGGCAGGGGGGGGTGTTGTCCTAGCTTTGGGATCTGGGGAATTGGCGTCTCTACAGCGTCTGTGTTGTCGGCTGTTTTTTCTTGATGCGAGGGGGGTAAGGCGTCTGGCAGACGCAGTAAGGGGGGAGAAGTTTCCCCCGGGTCTTGACAAAATCGATTTGAAGCTCGATAACCACGATGCACCGGTGCGATTTGGGTGCGCTCGAAGCAGACTTGATCCTTTATTTGTTGCAATTGCGGAGGGTAGAAGAGGGCTGCCTCAAAGTGTGTTGGGGCTCGATCTAAGAGGTGGGCGTATTGGAGAGGGAGCTCTTGCCTTGCTGGCAGAATCACGCAGTGGGGGGGTAAACAAACTGTCTGGTCTGAACTCTCTGGACCTCTCCGACTGCTCCATTGACGATGGGGCCCTCAGGAGGCTCGGTGAGGTTTTCTCTGCACATACGTGTCCTAATTTAGAGACTTTGGCTCTTCGAAATAACCCGGTGAGCCTTGAAGCAGTCTCAGATTTCCTCACACAAGTATTCAATATCGAAAGCCAAGTGAGACTGCACTCACTCGATATTCTAGACTTCTCAGAAGCGGGGTCTCTGGGGGGGTTTTGCATGTCTGGAACCCTCAGACGGCTGTCTCACATTGATTTCAAATGGTCGTGCGACTTCACTGATGGCAGCCTTGAGGGACTGAGTGAGTTTGTGAGAAGGGGCGCTCTGTCCAACGTTGTTTCTCTGAGTCTCCCACAAACCCCAAAGGTCAGCGGCGCGGCGTGGAGGAATTGGATGACGATGATTGCCGAGAGTGAGGAAGGGCTCCCAAAGCTTCGATGGCTTGATCTTACAGGCCATGCCGTCCGCTTTGAAGGGGGGGCAGTGACGAAGGCCCTAGGATCAGGCAAGCTTCCCGTCCTAGAGTCCCTTTTCCCCTTTTGCCCCCGACCTGAAGAACCCCCCGACATCATCCACCCCCGAGAACCTGTGTTCTTTCAGCTCAATAGTGAGGGGGTGGGAGCTTTAAGTGATGCCGTGCGGGGAGGCAAGTTTCCTCCTTCTTGTTTCAGCAAGGAGACAGGCGGTTTGAGGTTCCAGCTCTGTCCAAAGCCGCAGCGCATCAGCATCGACCCCCTTATTACCGCCATTGCAGAGAGTGAGGGTGGGCTTCCTCAGTGTGTGAGGGCGCTTCACCTCAGAGGGGGACAAGTTGAAGAGAATGCTCTGACCTTTCTTGCGTCAAGTGAGGTCGTGCAATCCGCGGGGAGACTGTCCAGTTTGGAGTCTCTCGACCTCTCCGACTGCAGTCTTGACGACACCCTCCTGAAAAGGGTGGCAGAGGTTTTCTCTGCGCATGGGTGTCCAAACCTGAAGTCTTTGGCTCTTCAAGAAAACCGATTGAGCATTACTGGAGTTTGTGCTTTCTTAGAGACACCGCAGCTTCTTCCAGAGTCACTCCCACAACTGAAAAACGTAAAGTTTGAGGGCCAAAAAAGCCCAACGGAAGAAGAAGGCGTCGAAATGCTGAATACGGTGGTCCACAATCTTGGAAAACGCGTCCCGTCCCTAGCATTGTCCTTTTGGTAAGGATGGATTCAATGAAAAGCCCCTGAGTGGCTCATGACTTTGTGACCGGGGCTTGCATTTTTTGAATTGCGTTTAATCTAGCGTCTAATGAAACCCGAGTCTGACAGTCTCTATATATATTTATACATATATGTAATTATTATCTCAAAGTTTTTTTTAAAAGATTTGGAAGTGTTTGTCAGTTCAAGTACTTTTGAAGTTCTGAGAATATTTGAGAGTCAAGACTAGTCAAGACTCTTAGTATTTGAAATTCTCAACAAGTCATCTTTTATTTCATTTTTTTTTTGATATATTTTCTTCTTTGATTAGTCTCTATTTTCATTTCTTTTTTTTCTAAATTTATGATCAAATCTGAACAGTTTTATAGTATTTTATACATTGCATCATTACAGTTTAATCATTTTTCAACAGTAAGTTTTATTATGAACGTAAGTCTATCTGGTTTTATATAGTTTCAATCTTTTACAATCAGCCTCCATAATCAAATATTAAACTAGTTTAATCAAGTTGCATCTTGATATGTTTTTTAACCTATAGATTTTAATCATGAAACTATGAGAAAGGGCAGGGCCGGGCGTGAAGCGTGTAAAGTACACTTGCGCTGTCATGAAACGTGATGGAATCATTGGAATGCTCACACAGTTTCAGTGAAAGTCGGGAGCCATGCGCGCGGCGGCGCCAACTGAGCGCTGGGACGCATGAATGTGTATACAAATATATAAGCGGATTTTAAATTACGCCACCGGCCATGCATGCGCGCCGCGCCACGCTCTGACTGACTCTCTCTGTTTCAACAAAAATATCATCTACAAACTGCACAGACTGCATGTCACTGCACGGCAGGATTGGCGGAGCTGCAGTCAACGCTCCAGCGTACCACCTGCATGGAAGCCCTCTCCAGTCCAGCCTGAAAGCTTATGTTGTCGCTTGTGTTGTCATCGACTCTACGGGGCACGGGCAGGTTTTGCCGTCTCCAAGGAGTCCTTTCCCCGTGCCAGCCCGTCCCTCCCTCTGCGGCCGTGTCTTGCTCCTTTCGGTTTCTCAAAACAGGACAGTACAGCGTGACGGGAGATCACGATCCCGAGCTTCTTGATAAGGTCAAGAGTGGAACCTTCAAGTCAGGTCGGTGGACGGGTTCGGAGACGCGGAATGCATGCATGTGTTTTCAAAGTCTTAGACCTTCTGTCTATATGCGCTTATTCTCTTTCACCCCAAACCCTCCATCTTCTCAGTGCTGTCCGTAGCCGCACCGGAAGAGGACTTACGAGTACCCGTGCCCCAGCTAGAGGAAGAGACGAAGAAAGCCCTGGGGGGGTCTGAGTCACCAAGCTCGACTTTCAGGAACGTTCCAGTCACCCCGTCTACATTATACTACGTCAGTCAGTGAGTTTCTATGAACACTCAGTCTGCCTTGGGTCATTTGTACGCATCATTCTGGGTGTCGGACGGTCCCCTTGATGTCTTGCTCTCTCCAGGTTCCTTACTTGCAGGCCTGACTTGCAGACTGACAGACATCTCATGGAGGCGTTTCTTGTCCGTACATCAATACGTTGAGAGCGACTCGCTCGCCCCTGCTTCCCTTTCTCTGTCTCTGTCCAAAGTATCTCTAAATTTATGCGTGCGCGCATGTATGAGTGTGATTGGGTTCGTCTGTGCATCTGTGTGACACTGTGCATATTTGAGTGTGTCTTGTTTGTTGGCCCACCTTTCTCAGGGTGTTGCTCACGACGTGGCCGCTGCCCTTGGTGAACTCCCGAAGCCCGTCTTGGTCCATTGCCGGGGGGGGGTCCGTGCTGCAGCGGCAGCGGCGATCGGTCTGTTGACAGAGGGAGACGAGGAGACTGCGAGTGCCGAGCTCTCTCGGATTCCTGGGAGGTCAGACTTGATTGGATGGGTTGATCGTTTCAGACGATCAAGAGAGGTTGCAGATGCCCTCGAGGTCCAGACTGAAAGTACAGGTCTAGTCTTCCGTCAGCTTTTCGACCGGGAATCTTGCACTTACACCTATCTGCTGGCGTGTGCGGAGACCCGAGAGGGCGTGCTGATCGACCCTGTCCTGGAACAGATAGGGAGAGACCTGCAGGAGGCAGACGACCTGGGAATCAAAATCCTGTACGCTCTCAACACTCATGTGCACGTCAGTATAGTCTCCTGTTTGCCGTTTGTCTATCGGTCTGTCTGTCTTGTAGACATGTATGTCTGGCTGCGTGTCTGTATGCCTGCCCGCCCGTGTCTCTCTCTACCTGTCTGTGCGACAGTCCGCCTGTTGGTCTGTGGGGAAGATGAATGAGGTTGTCTGTCTGTCGACACAGTGGGTCAAAGGGTTCATGGCTGTGCTGCTGCTCCTCCTTCTGTGCTGTTCTGCGGTTGGAAAAGAAGCGGACGAGTCAGGGCGGAAAGTGACCAGACAGGGAAGAAACTGCCTCGGGGCACCTTGATCGCTCACTCACGGATAACCCGCCCTCATCATGATTTCTCTCCCTCATGTGTGTGTGTGTGTGTGTGTGTGTGTGTGTGTGTGTGTGTGCGTGTGTGTGTGTGTGTGTGTGTGTGTGTGTGCGTGTGTGTGTGTGCGTGTGCGTGTGCGTGCGTGCGTGTGTGTGTGTGTGTGTGTGTGTGTGTGTGCGTGTCGTGTGCGTGTGTGTGTGTGTGTGTGTGTGTGTGTGTGTGTGTGTGCAGGCAGACCATATCACTTCATCAGGCTGCCTGAAAGAGGCTGTTCCTGGTCGGTTGACCTTTCCTAAAGGGAATGAACCAGAAGGAGAGGAGGGAAGATGGGTCGAATGAATGAGAGCATCGTCGCCTGAAAATGGAGTGAAAAAGCGGGCTCAAGGGACAAAAAGGGCTCGACACAAGAAAAAGAGTGAATGGAGAAAGTCCCAATAATTTCCGTAAAAGTCTCAAGCGAAAGCAAAGAAAACAGAGAGTGAGGTCACATTGAGATCAGGGAGCTCCAAGGATGAACAAGGATTCCACTCACTCCTGTGCACTCTTGAACGACAAAACGCTCTCGCTGCGTTCCTTTGTCTTTTCATGCGTGTCTCGTTCCTTCTGCCTTGTCCAACATATACTTCCCACCCATCCTCGCCCTGCAGGCCTGAAAAGTGTTCTGGGCAGCAGATACGCAGAGAAGGGCGTGGACGCCAAGGCAGACGTCCTCGTCGGCCACGGAGAGAAGATTCACTTCGGCAACAAGTTTCTCGAGGTGAGTGAGTGAACGTGCACATGGGAACTTCAAGGGGGGGGCAGGGCAAGTATCTGCAAGAAGAAAAGTCGCCGGGGATTCGTTCTCTTCCCCTATCACTGTGAAATTTTCGGACCAGGAATTGATCTCTCTCTCTCTCTCTCTCTCTCTCTCTGTGTGTGTGTGTGTGTGTGTGTGTGTGCGTTTCTGAGCGGTCTCGATGTACGGCCTCTCGGGTCTCATTCTCTCTCCCTTTCTGTGACTCCGTGATTCTGTTTTGTTGTTTCTCTGTCTCTCTTTTGTTCTTCATTCACGAAGCAAGTCAGTACACCTGTGTGTGTGTGTCATCTGGGAAGTGAATCACTTCCACTCGCCCCCCGATTTACCTCTTCATCCCTCTACATGTTTTGCAGGTGCGGCACACCCCAGGGCATACGGCTGGTTGTGTGACGTACGTGACAGACGATCTCTCGATGGCGTTCACAGGAGATGCCCTGCTGATCAGGGGGAGTGGACGCACGGACTTCCAAGTCGGTCATGAAGGGAATTGGAGGGAAGGGAAGAGAAGGGAATAGACTTCGTTCTTGGGGGACGAGGGGAAAGAATGTGGGAAAGAACAATTGAGGTTATGTGCATCTTTCAGGGCTGAGAATGTCATTGCATGTTGCACCTCACGCTTGCCTGTTTTCTTCGTCATTTGGCTGGCAAGGTGCTGGGGATGCTGGACTGGACGGGTGTCTTGTCTGTCTGTGCTCATGCCGTTGTCGTTTCCTGTCTGGGTGTGTGCCCGACTGTGTGCATCTCAGCATGCCTGTTGCCTGCTCGCTCTTTTGTCTTGAGAAGACAGAATTGCATCGTGTGCCTGGGTTTTCGTTCCCGACCCCCTCCCTCTTTGTGTATGTGTATGTACGTGCGTGCGTGTCTACAGGGTGGAGACTCAAAGGAATTGTTTCGTTCGATCTGGAAAGAAATTCTCTCCCTTCCTGATGGAACAGCCATCTTTCCGGGCCACGATTATTCCGTACGTTGTCGTGCACCCTTCTGCTTTTACTTCTGTCTTATTTTTTCCTCTTCTTTCCCTGTAGTTTTGTTTCTTTTCCCTTGCTGTCTTCTCTTTCCTCCTTCCTTTCTCAGATCGTTGTCTCTTTCTGTCTTCCCTGGATCGTTTCTCTAGGACGCTGACAGTTGAAGGTGTCTTGTAATCTCCGGCCACGAAAAGTTTGTTGGGCGTCCGTTCCTTTCCTTTCTGTCGTTCGCTGTATTCATCCGCTCACTCCAGAATCTGTTCATCTGTATATCGGCACATATTCTGATTTGTTTGTGTCTGCATCTGTGTCCGGAAGCTTGTTTACCTGATTGTTGATGAGAGAAAAAAGGCAGCCAGTTCAAGTCGTAGCATTCAAAGCAGGTTTTTGTTCATCATATTTCTTCACCCGAGCCCTGCCATCGTGCTTTTGTGCTGCCTGCCTGCCTGCCTGCCTGCCTGCCTGCTTGCAGGGTCGTCTGCGGTCTTCCGTGAAGGAGGAGAAAATGTTCAACCAGCGAGTGAATGCTGGAGGCGAGGAGGCCTTTGCAGAGGTCAGAGAGAGAGAGGGTGTGTCTGGATGAGTGGGTCGGTGGGTATCTGTTCCCGTTTCTCGTGTGCTGTCACAGAGCACCATACGAAAAGAAAAGGTGGCCTTCTGAAGATGAATTGTTTTCTTTTCTTGTTTGGACACAGAGCGTGCGTGTCCCCCACTTCAAGGAGAAAGGGTCTGCTCCCTGCTCTGCACCTCCACGTGTAGACCACAAGGCTTTTCAAAGGGTTGATTTTTTTTTGTTCTTCTAAGGAAACGGAGATGTGTCTCGGGGATAAAGAGAGAAAAATAAAAGGAAGTGGTAGGCTTCTGTGGGGGACCGATTCAGTAGCCGCGCGGGCCGATGTGAAGAGGTGCGGTGCCGTCACGTTCCGTTAATAATGTGTCGCCTTGCTGCATGCATGCTGATGTGCAGGTGCTATCAGCCCTGGCGGCCCGTCTCCCCAAACCAAAGCACATTGAGGTGGCGGTGCCAGCCAACCTGAGATGCGGTCTCGAGGAGCTCCCGGGGGGGGACTTGCGATGCTCAGGATGTCAGGGAGCATGATGATCATCCATGATCCGTCACGCTTTATGAGTAGCCTGAAACCGCAGCCGTGAATCTTCTGAACCTAGTTCGTAAGCACCGAGGGGATTGATAATTTAAAATCTATCTTTAACAACATGCATGCAATTAAGGTCTCTTGTCTCTAGCTCTTGTCTGCTTGCCTCTAGGCTTGCCCAGTACATAGTCAATCGGACTTAATCCAGTGCACTACTGGGAGTTGATATTAAGTTGATAAGGTTAAATATGCATGATGCTAGGCATGGTGTTAGCGCGTGTCTCTCAGTACAACATACAGTGTCTATAACTTAACTTAAAATATTTTTGTTATGATTTTAGGCTTTTAGCACTAATAGTGAGTACTCAACATTAAATATAATAATGAAATGGTCATACTAGTAGTTACATTTAATCATATTTTCTTATCTTAAAAAAGACTCTTAATTTGATTAAATAAATTAGACTCACTGCCAGTCACTGGTAAAGTCTACCGTAAAGAGTCAGAATTGTCTCTATAGGCTCCCTATACGTACAAAAATAAAAAAGTTAATTTCCCAAAATCACTTTTACTTTTTATTTATTTATTTATTTATTTGAAGCAAGCACTTCAAGTTCCAAGCTCAAACCCCAGCTGATGAACAAAAATAAAGAAATAAAAAAACTAATTTGAGTTTTAACCTAAATTTATTCATCTATTTTTTTATGTATGGGAAGCCTTTTTTCGTTTTTGAATGGGAAAACGTTCATAATCATGAAAATGATGAAGGAGGACAAAAGTATGTCGAAGCAGGTCAAAGAATGAGCAGGGTAGAATTGTTTCAATTTGAATAAGTTAGACGCTAGGTTAAACGCACTAGTTAAAAGTCTAGTAAAGAGTCAGAAATTGATTTGGAATTTTTTATAGAAATCTACTATACTATTTTTATGTTTCTATACACCTAAGCCTAGTCCTATCAAGCCTTATGACGTATACTCTGAACTCTCAACTCTGAACTCTGAACTCTGAACTTACGATCCTCTCATTCTCTTGAAAGTGTTGAGCCTGGCAATAGCTTCCAGAACTCCTGCAGCCTCCTCTTTACTGAGATCCATGAGCTTAAATTCTAAACAGTCTCTCGACTTCCCGTCTCCTCTTCAAAAATGGCAAATGGGTCACAGCAAGAGTTGCCTCCAAGCTGGTTGCTCCAAATTAGGATAGCCTTTCGGGAAGAGAATGCCCAACTTGCAACTCAGGTTGAGACAGTTCAAAAAACTCACGCTGAGTAAGCAAATGATCTCGTCTCCCTAAAAGAGAAATTTTTGTCTCTTGAAAAGGAAGTCAAGCAAGATCTCTCTTCCCTTCGTCTCTCCGTGGAAAGGCTTAAGAGAAGAGAGAATGTGAACAAGAGAGCACTGCTCGATTTCGATCCCCACCTCGGCTGCGAACCAGCTGAGCGCCGGCAACATGACCGGGCTTCTTTCCTGAACCAACAGTTCTTCTTCTGGCAGGTGATGCTTCCGGTCTCGGGCTCTAAGGGAAAATACGACTTTTTCAACCTGTACTTCGACCTCTGATGACTTCTATAGATTTCAATCTTTTCCCGGGGGTTGCGTGGTTGAATTTATCGACCATCGTCGTGCTGAGAACTTCTTTTCACTTTTCTAGCCTACTGGCTTTCACTGCAACTTGAGGGCAGAGACTTACTCCGTCTCTTTCACCGTTCGCAAGGCGAAGACCAAGCAGTAGCTCGTTGCTGCGAAGGTTCGACGCCGTCTCTTCGAACAAGGTCCAGCCCCGCCTTCTGCAAATGTACCACCCCCACAGATAAACCAATTCCCGCAGCCTTCAGAATCTGTCCAAGGGTCTGTTAGGCCCTCCCCACCTCCGCTGAAGGCAAGCAGTTCAAATCCTCCATCAGCCCCTCGGGCTGCCAATCCAACCCATATCAGACTTCACGATCGGGATCAGCCAAGCCCTGGGGTTGCCCGCTTAGCCGGCTCAGTGCCTTTGGCCTTATGCCCAACAGTAGAAGGCCATAGGAATATGATGACACTGCAGATTTTGAACTAGCCTGGGAGCGATGCGTCCAGCAGAGGGAAGAGAAAGAATATAAGAGGAAAAGGAGGAGGGAAGGCCGAAGCAGACACAGAAGGAGGTGGAAGTGAAAAAGGGATGACGTAGAAGAAAGGTATAGGAGAAGGTTAGAGAGCAAACAGAAAAGAAGGTAAACCTTTTCTCGATAACACAGGTGTGAGGTATTGGAAGGAAGGAGGGCTTCAGATAGAGGAGGTAGTTTTTGTAGGGAGTGCAGGGTTCTTATCCTTCTGGTCCTCCTCTATTTTTTCTTCCTTTCTCTGGGTGGTGATTGAAGAGGAAGAGGGAGAAAGTAGGGGTGGGGGGGGCGTGTGAACTCTATAAATCCCATGATTGCCCTCCTTTGGTTTTGTTGCCCTTCCATGATCCTGCCGCGGGCGTGTGTGGGGAAAAAGAAGACCAGCCTGAGGGAGAAGACCGCTGAGGGGGTGGTCTTTTATGTGTTACAGGTTTATCTTCTTCGAGCTCATCACCCAGGCGGGCCTCCCAGGCGGGAAGAGACGGGAAAAGGCTGAGGGGCAAGGGAGTGTCTCTTGCTCCTCTTGAAGAGAAACGAATGTCGTTAGTTTTCTCGGGGCTGCTAGTTTCTAGTCGACTCAGTATGGCCTCACTGAGTGAGCTTTCTTGCTATCGCTCCTAGGCTAGCAATGCATATATGTTCAGACTGCCCTTTGCCATTGGGACACGATGGCTGGCAGGTTAAGTCACCTTATCATCATACAGTTTATCGATTATTAATTATAAAAAGAATTCACAGATTCCAAAACTTTTTCCACCTCTCAAACATCATATATATATAAATTATGTCAACAAAGAAATACTAATACAAAAATTGTAAGTGAAGGTTTTTGAATGTTTTTGAGTCACTAAAGGACTCACTCAATTTAGTAAAGGTTGTCTCCTTGTAGGAGGTCCACCGGTATTCTTGAGAGCACACTGTCAGAAAAAAGAGAGCAAAAAGAGGGAAACGAGGGACATAACTTTGAACTCAATTGCTTGCCCGTGTTTTAACCCACTGTTAGGTCTCTTCAGAGTAAGAGTTCAATGTAGGAGAAGGAAGGGAGAAAAGAGGGAGGGGAAACGGAGAAAAGAGGAAGAAAACTAGCTAGAAAGGTAGACAAGAAGACAAATAAACGAGAGGCCTTGTGAAGACTGAGTCTCGCCGCCGATTAAAAACTTTTTTCAATCGCCCAAAGTGTATCGAAAGTTTAACGTGACATGAATTCCAAGGAGCGGCAAATAAGTCCTCTCTATGCAGCACCTCAGGGGGCTCTTCTAAAGTCTGTCGAGGAGTCTGTCTGTCCTCCTTTGTCAAAGAAGCTGCACGATTGAGGGGAGGAGAAGGTACGGAAGGCTAACTATCATGACGCTCAGATGAAGGGAGGGGGGATTTCCCATCATGTTTCCTCGTGGCCGCCTCTTTCTCTTCCTTTCGGTCCTGTCTAACCTTCGCTACTCCCCCACAGCACCGTGTTACAAACCTCACAAACCTGTTAGGAGCAGGATTCGGTCCCTTCGTGTTCTTTTCCTTTTTACCCCCTCCTTGACAGTCTTTATTTGATGATGCACCTGTCTGAGAAGTGCAGGGCTCTGCCACTGTGCGCTCCTTGAATAAAAAAGCAGAGGCAAGTGGACGCTCTTCTGGTCCTGTCTCTTTCTGAGGCCCCTGTTGTCCTTCGGAGGTTAAACATGGCCTGCTAGCAATAGAAACAGGCTCACCGTCTTGCTCACATTTCCCCGGTACATCAGATGGAAGATATCGCTCTGACGCTGCCTACAAAGGGTAGCAGGGGGGGCGCAGGTGCAGCTGGGAGGGCGAATGTGCGGAAGGTTCTGTGTGCAGAAGGAGTCGGGGGCTCGAGGCTTTTCTGCGGGACAGTCAGTTTTCTGCATGTTCTGTATGTGGGGAAATGCTTTATGTTTGTGTACATGTGCTCTGTGATCTTTTTCTTCAGCCTGGTTCAAGATCAGATTCTTTTCTGGATGAAACGTGAGAGAATATGTGTGTGTGTGTATGTGTATGTGTATGTGTGTATGTGTATGTGTATGTGTGTATGTGTGTGTATATGTGTATGTGTATGTGTGTGTGTCTGTGTGTACTGCTGCTGAGCTGGATTTGAATAAGGATACAGAGAAACTCCTGCATGCATAATTCATGCATGCATGTATGCATCCAATCCTGATTATCAACCATGGATGCATGCAGTTAAAAATTGTATGCGCACCTGTTCGAGATACTCCTTTCCTTTTACAAAAGTGAGCCTGCTGAGCCTCTTCACCTGTTGGTTCTCTCCTTGAACAGGGATTTTTTCTATAAATTTTCCTGCAATAAAAATAATGGAAATTCCTATTGAAATAACAAACTTGCTGAGATTGATCTGTTGACAGAAAGCAGCAAACAAGAATTTCAAAGGCGTCTGCAGTAACCATGCATCCGCTTTATCCCTCCCACTTTGTATTGTATTGTCTCTATCATAATGCATTGGTCGATCACGAAGAACCGTCTTTTTTCAGTCATAAATGTTTTCATCGATAGCGCCATCACCGGTCATCACAAAAAAAAAAATTTTCGGCTTTTTCAAAGATATGATGCCGCATGATGTGCCATTCGGCATGACTTGAGTGTTTTGAACGCAGCAAATTCGTACCTCAAAGGCGAATGAAAATATTAATTCCTTGACTGACCCCACACTAAGTCTTCCATCCATTTTTGTGCAGGGACGTGTTTGCAGAACTCGTCTGCCATCTGACGTGCTCCTTCTTGGTCATCCTTCATGAAGCGCAGCGTTTTGGTTTTTTTGTCAGGTCTCTTTGGGTCCTTCCCTCGCCCCCAAAAGAGAAGCAGTACACGTTAGGCAAGGACAGTACTCTCTTGGGTAGTCTTACCAAATATCGACGTTGCTCTGAAGACAATACCGGTTCCAACTTGATGGCATTTTCCCTACAAGCATGTCATACAGGGCGGAAAAGTGTCAAGATCTAGGTCAAGATGATGACATGCAGATTTGTCTCAGGCCTCCAACCATATAGGGTCTCTTCCTTAGGTCATTCACTTAGAGTTTTTCTTTGCATTTCCTAAGCTCGTGTATGTGTATATATGTGTCTGGCAAGCAAAAAAAAATTCAAACAAACAAAAAAATAGAAAGAGGGATTAGACGGTGTCAGATCGTATCAGACAGGATCAGATGCACTCACATTGATCGAGGCCAGACGATTCTCTGCAAAGAGAGCGATTTGGGAGAGAACGTCCGGGTTGAGCAGGAGCTTCCAAAGGATGTCCGAAGAGGGAGTGGTAAACATAAACCGCCAAGTGGATATCGAACATCGACCCCTCTCTGGCATGTGGAGGGGACTCAGTTGGTGCACTTGTCGAAGAGGGTCCTGTGCTTGATGTCTGTCTAGGGATGGCAGGGTGGAAGCTGCACACAGACAGGAGACGGGCAGAGACGGGAGGAACGTGAAGCAGCCACACATAAAAAAAAAAAAAAATACCCTCAAAATAAATTCAGACATGTGATTCTTTCTGGACTGACCCGCACGGGTGTCATACAGAAGTCCTCCTTTTTCTTCCAGAAGCTTGAATAGCTTCCACAGCAGGTAGAAAGCGGTCTGAAGTTCTACTTCTCGAGACTCATGGTGGATGATGCCGTTGAAGTACAGAATTTTCTCCCCAAATATCTTTACCCACCCCTTTTGTTGAAAGGCGCACGGGCTCCCGAGAGAAGAGATGAATCTTGCATAAACGCACGCAATGCTGGAATCCAAAGCATCTTTATGTCCAAGTGCAAACTCATGTGCCGGATGGTCTCTGTCTGAAACAACAGTCTTTATCATTCTCTATCTAGCTTCTCAAATTATGAAAATTGTTTCAGACGGTAGGCGACCGTCTTTCTCTCATCGAATCCTACACACGTCTTGACAGCCTCCCTCCCTGCAAGCATGTGTGCGATTGGGGTGGGAGGGAGCTGCGGCAGCTGCTGTGCCATGTTTCGGAAGAACGATGAAGGATCGAAGAAAATGAAAATGTACGTATGTGCCCACTGGCCGAGCCTCCTGGCTCTCCCAAACCAAGCACCTTCACACGCCTTCATACCAAGCGCATTTATGCAAAAGTGTAGGACATGAAGAGTGGTATATCCCAGCAAACAACGGTTGCTTTCCTTGAGGTCATGTTTCTGGAGTTTTCAGACTGATTCTCTGGCTTAAAAATTAAGTGAACGGCATGTGAACGGCCAGCTTGCCGGGCGGCGCGGCGGCGCGGCGCCCCCTGTATATGGCGGCGCTTGCATGCAGAGCCGCGCAATTAATTAAATTGAACGAGCCGAGCTTTTGAGCGTCGTCACCGCATGTCGCTGCCGCCTGTGTAGCTGCGTGACCAGCAAGGATCAGAGATTCTGTTAATACATTGCACCGGTCACCAAGCATTCACATTTCGTTTGTTTGATATACATTCCACTTCCTGAATTTGTCTGTTCCAATCCTTTCACGAATATTCCTGAGTAGCTTCAGTCGCGAGAAGGAGTCGAACCATCGGCTTTGAGGAGACGAGACGGGAAGAAGGAGACGCCGGAGACTGCATGAGACACGAGCTGGTGCATGGACCGATCGACGCGAATGGATCTGAAGGTCTGGAGTACAGTGAAAGAAATTGCAGAGAGGCCCGTTGTTCGGCTGAGTCACTTTCTTGCTGACAATCTCCAACCATTTGATTTGTCGGGTTGAACGTCTGACCGGTGTTCTAGGTTACCTGCAACGCCTTTCGCTGGATATATACACTCTTTGGCCAAGGCACCGGCTTAATGACTCTTTTTCTTACTGCATGAGTTGCCAAATGAATGAAGCACTATATAATCGACTTCTTCTGCCACTGCGTGGCAGGAAGTTAGTCTGATCCAAACTCATACACACATGCACACACACTTTCAATGAATGCATCTGCCTGCATGCTTGCAGATGACTTCCCTCTATCAAATCAAAATTGAGAACCAGGGCTCTGTCCTCAGACTGGTCCTCTTACCCCACCCAAGGGGCCCCAATCTTTCTACTACGTCCACATGTGAAGAGGTGAGTGCCTCGCTGGGCTCGAGTGTTCGGTTCCACGCGTTCTGGCTGAGGGACAATGCGCTGGATGCCCTGACACGTGATCCCAGGAACGGACAGCGGCTGATCACTCTGGCAGACCTGCCAGAAGAAGTGAAAATCTTAAACGCCCATTTTTCTATCAGCAACTCATCTTTTCCTCCCAATGCCGAGTCGGAAATTCACTCTGCGTATCTAGAGCTTCCTCGAGATCGAAGCCTGTGTCCGGATCTCCCGAAAGTTGCGGTGACGCTTTCTCCCGAGAACAGAACTTTCGAGTTTCCCCTTGCCTGGTTACTTGAAAATGCGTACGGTCGGGTACGTCCTGAGTCTTGTCCCTCTGTGAGGACTCCCAAAGGAGTGACCCTTTGGGACTCCAATCAGATAGAGACGTTGATGGCCACAACAAGAGACCTTGAGACATTGAAACAGGGGGGGGAGGATCTGCGTGTTTGGCTTGAGTCAGTGTGGCGGTTTGGTTTCGTGAAGGTTTCGGGGGTCCCTGCAGAGAGTGGTGGGCTGTTCAGCATCGTGGATGCCTTCGGGGGTTTCGTGAGGGAGACCAACTACGGTCGACTCTTTGAGGTCCGGACCGAGCTAAACCCGACAAATCTCGCGTACACAGGCCTCGGACTGCAGGCGCACACCGACAACCCCTACCGAGACCCGGCTCCCACACTGCAGGTTGGTTGGTTGGTCGACTGTCAATGTGTAAAGCAGCATGCGAATTGTAGTCTTTGGCTTCCTGGACTGACATGATAGGTTTTTGATGTATTTTATTTCATGTGCACTGAAAAAGAGAGAGCTTGAGCACTTCATCTAAACACGCTTCACAATTCAGTATGAGTGATGGTGCTGATGCGGAGAAACTGAGAGGGGGCAAAGCAGAAACCAGGGAATGGAGCGAGACACCGATCTCCCCACTTACAGGGGCAAGAACGAAGGAAGGAAGGAAGAAGTGAAGGAAAAGGGGAAGGAAGAAATCACGGAAGAAAGAAAGGAAGGAAGGATGGAAGGAGCGGGGGCAGGAAAGAGAGCAAGAAAGAAAGAGAGAAAGAAAGAAAGAAGGAAAGAAAGAAAGAAAGAAAGAAAGAAAGAAAGGAAGGAAGGAAGGAAGGAAAGAAAGAAAGAACGAACGAAAAAAGAGAGAAGGAAGGGCAGAACCAGAAGTAGAAAAGGAAAGACCGGAAGGAAGGAAAGAGAGAAGAAAGCGAGAGAGAGAAAGAGAGAGAGAGAGAAAAAGAAAAGGAATGAAAGGAAGCCATGACGGAAGGTAGAATGGAAGGAAGAAACAAGGGGAAAAGAGAAAGAGCAGAAGAGCGTGTGTGTGTTTGTGTCTGTCTGTCTGTCTGTCTGTCTGTCTGAAGAAAAAATCAAAAGATAAAGGGAACCCCCGAAGACGAAAGAGGCGATTGCTGAAAACGAACATAGGAGAATGGACCCCAAACGAAAGGAAATGAAAAGAAACGAACCCGTCCAGATGGAAAGAATGTGGAAGTGCACAAGCGTAAGCCTGCGCTGAGCAGAGAAGGGCCGCGGAGTACGCTTAAGGCCTGGTCCAGGAGCTCTGGTACTCTTCCACTGAGAGCGCGCCAAAAGAAAAGAAGAAAACAGAAGAGAATGAAAGGAAGGTCCCCTCCGTTTGTCTGTCTGTCTGTCTGTCTGTCTGTCTGTCTATCTGTCTGTCTGTCTGTCTGTCTGTCTGTCTATCGATCTCTTTTCCCTCTCTCTCTCTTTCTCTCTCTTTCTCTCTCTCTCTCTCTCTCTCTCTCTCTCTCTGTGTGTGTATTTGTGTGTGTGACACTGTGTGTGTGTGTGTGTGTGAGTGTATGTTTGGTGTGGATTGTCGTCTTAGTTGGGGCGGTAGTCACACAGGATGCAGAATGTCTTCATTCTGCGCGTGCATGCAGATTCTTTCGTGCATTGAGAACTCGTGTGACGGTGGGGAGAGCCTGGTGGTTGACGGGTTCGCTGCAGCTCTGAGGCTGAGAGAGGAGGACCCCCATGGATTTCACCTTCTCTCCACATACCCAATGAGGTTTGAGTTTAAGGGGGCGAAGGGGGTGCATTTGTACGCCCGTCGGCCTATGATTGAAGTGTCTGCAGACGGAGAGTTGGTGGCAATTCGATTTAACTCAAGGTCCGCAGCGTCTGTGAGAGACGTGCCGTTTGAGGAAATAGAGAAATGGTACGCAGCCTACAAGCGTTTGTCGGCGATTTTTGACGATCCGAGAATGACAATTCGATTCAAGTTGGCCCCGGGGGAGGCTTTCATTGTGGACAACACTCGTGTTTTACATGCATGGACACGCTTCTCTGGTGTGAGTGGGAAGCGGTGGCTGATAAGGACGGGCTTCTCTCAATGCACTCGGCCCTTGAAGGCGATGTGAAAGGTGCGATGCCACTCGGGCTCAACAGTGTATCGGCATCGTAGTGAGCTGATTTGCTTCACAGTTTCACCAAGCTTCAATTTGTAGCTCAATTTGCATTTCTAGAAAAAATTTGACGGATCAGGAACGCATTAATTTATACACACTGGCACTGTTTTTTTAAACGTTTGGATTTAAACTTCTTAGTAAACTTTAAAGAATACTAAAGTAATGAAATAATAATAACATGCCAGTAGCTAAAACAACAATCAGCAGTTGTAGTACGTTGTCATAACTTTCAGGCTGTTCCCTAGGCTGTTCCAAGTTTTTAATTGTGTGTAGCTATTATAGTGCATATGCTTGGTCATTTTAAGACTATTTAATTTTTTAATTAATCATTTTGTTAAACAAAAAAACTAGCAAAAAAAACGTTCACTACGAGGTTTACGATTCAAGTTATTTACGATACATTCAATTCTAGTTGATTCAATTCAGTTCTATAGATTTAGTTAATAACCTATTAACTAGCCTATTAATTTTTTAGTTACTTTTCTATCCTTAATTGTGACCTTTAATATTAAATATCATTCAAAAGTACTATGATACCAGTATAAACCAAAATATAAAACAAAGTTTAAAAGATTTATAATAACAGTTATTTATTTTGAAGTTTATAAAATTTATTCCGAAACGAAATACTATTTTGGAAATACGTCAAAATGAAACTTATTGTATATATCAAACAGTCTGATTCAAACTTGCATGCGAAAAACGGTTTTCACTTAATTTTTATCACTGTGGATTCTTTTGTCTAGTTCTTTGAACTAGTCTTTGAGGCACGTAGCAAAATGATGCCAAAATCTGTTGCTTGCCTATATTGACTCTGACTCTGGATACAAAAAAATCCAGCACACAATGCTAGAAACAATGGCGTTACAATGCGGACGGGAGGGTCTGAGCAATCTACTTTTAATCTTAATTCCGAGGTCTCCGTCTCTTCGCTCTCCTTACTGCCCCCGCAAGCGCCTGCTCCCCAGTTGTGACCAAAGGCCCCCACTGGTCCCACTCTTGTGCAGGGCGGAACTCGACCTCAGGAAGAAACGCAAACGGACCCCCCTCGCCCCTGCCTTCGTCCCCGAGTCCTTGTTGACCTCCGAACAAACCCCCTCCTCCAGCTGCCGCCCCTGCAGCTCCACCTGCCGCAGCTGCAGCCATTCTGGCGCTTACCCTGGGTGCGATTTCAGAAAGGAATCTGGCCCTGTCCTTGGCCTTCTTGCGAAAGGCTGAAATCCGAGCGGCGTCCGCGTACGTCTGGACCTGCAGTGGAGGTTCAACACATGCAAGCAACCAAAGACGAAGGGGGTGTCTCGTCAGTCCCTGCAGGAAAAGAAATCTTCTTTTTCTTCGTTTCTGGACATCAGAAAAGGGAGTATGGGCCAGTGGGATAATAGCAGGGAGGGAGGGGTTGACGTTCTCGTACAGTCGGTACTTGGAAGAGAAAAAGGAAAGTGACCGACCGCATAGTCTCTCTTTCTTGCTGCTGCTTCTGTGCACAAACACACATTTTGTCATATTAGTGTACATCAGATTTTCATGTCGGCCTTTCTTTCCCAATGTGCGCATTCGTCTGGCCTTTCTACGAACTTCGTTTACACTCTTTTCGACACCACATTGTTCAACTCGCCCCACCATTTCTTCCCTGTCAGTGACTCCGTCTCTCATTTACATTGTTTCGAAAGCGGGCCTTTCTTTTCTCTTCTCTTCTCACGCACTCGCTCACTGACTGACACAGTCGGGGGGGTCCCTGCCGAGAAATTCCGCACTCAAGTCCCCTGCAGCACAGAAAGGAAACAAAACCAAGAGACAAACCGCAACGCGGATAAGGAAGCTCATCCAATCTACCCTCACACAAGCAACGAAAAAAGAAAACCGAATCGACTCGGCCCTCCGACCACAGAGAGGACCAGAAAAGAAAAAAAGGAGCATGGTGTTGGGGTTTGATTGGTTTTCTTAGTCTGTCCTTCCGCGCGACTGCATGCCCGAAGGAAAAGAGAAAATGGGCCATGTCTCTCCACCCAAGCGAAGAAAAAGAAAACAACAAAGGCGCAAGAAAGAGGAAGAGAGGGAGAGAAGGAGAGGGGGGGAGAATCAGTCTGCCGCAAGGGAACGAAAGGAAGAAAACGCACGCACAAAAAACTCCCAACGTTATGAAATACAGAAACAGCACGAGGACCGGCCTTCCAGTTCCTTCGGGGGCATGGACGGTCTCTGTCCCGTGTCGAGTTCCATGAAGAAAGTGGAGAAGCGACCGTCGAGGTCCGCGATGCACTTCTGTTAATTGTGTTCATCACAACACATCATACCGCACACATCGAGTCCACCCACCCACATACACACACAGGCACGCGAACGCGCACACGCACGCACGCAGAGGGAGAGAAACAGACAATCATACGGAGAAACTCCCTTAATTGTTCTAGGTGTTCCATTGAAGCCCGCAAGACGATGACACATAGATGGAAATTTAGGAAAAGGAGAAGTTTTCTTCACACATTTTCTTTTTGGATGGATCCAACATTTTCGTCCCACCCACCTGTGCCCTGCGTTTATCTACAGAGACCGTTCAGGCTTCGAAACAGTCAGATCTTCTTCTTTTTCTCCTTGTCCCTGTTTTTCTTTTTCGTGCAATATGCCGAGGCCCGGCTTCGTCATATCATCATCACTCATCACATAGAAAGCCCCACTGCCCCTGCCCGTCTGCCTCAGTGTCTCCCAGGCCAACTGACCGACCCTCTTTGCGAGGAGGATCTCTCTTTTGTACGCAGAAGCAATCGGGAGGAAGGCAGAAGGAGACAGCTTCTCTTCCTCCACAGAGGTCCTCACAACGCTCTGCATGCAGTGAGAGAGACCAGAAGGGGGTAAATAGGTGACAGTGAAACGTCAAATCAATCAGGCAAAAAGCAAGGAAGGAAACACACACACACACACACACACACACAGCAAAACAATCCGGTAAGGCGTCAGATGAGACAGGCCTCACACAGAGGCACGATCACACGGAGAAGAAAAAGGGAGAGGGGGAGAAGGAGACGGAGAGAGAGGGGGGGAGAGGGAAAGAGACAGAAATTTGAGAAGACGTCAGATGAAGCAGTGGAGAATCAAATCGATCCATCCATGGTCCCTCCCTCCCTGAGCTTATGCACTCATGCAGCACCTCGTCAAGGTCTTCCTTGAGGTAGCACTCACGTGAACTTCGTCGTCGTCGTTCAGTAGGTTCCAACGGACCCTGTCCTCAAATCGCACAGTCGGCTGCACACGCAACCAGAGAGACAGGCAGACGCCGATCGATACAAACACACAAACATACGCACACACACACACACACACACACACACACGCTCAGACTCATGCCCTCACACTGCAGAGGGGTCTCGATGAAACAGGGTCGGGAGCTCACTCGGATGGGAGGACAGGATGGGAAGAGGCGAGGCGAGGGCTCGTCCTTTTCGACGCAGGTTGGGAGGGACTGAGGACACACGACAAGAAACCCAAAAAACACAGTCAATGATTGGCACCAAGAATGGAGCAGACTCCTGTCTTTGTTCAGAGTTCTGTCTTTTTAGCGCAGCAGTCACTGTGCAGCAGCTTGGAATGATGCGAATGCGTCTGGAGCACAGCTGACCATCAAACCAATAAAAGAAACGACAAAAACTCTCACAAAAGGGCGAAGAGAAATTGATGACACACAGATTCCATCCAATGTTGACAGCGGAAAATCACTACAGACAGACCTCGCACAAAACGTCGATGTCGAAAGTGACCATGAAGAGAGGAGCCAGATCCAGAACCTGAAACATCCTCCTGGAGGAGTCCTCCTCTTCTTCCTCTGATTCCTTCTCTACCCCGTTTTCATGTTCTGCCTCCCTCTCTGCCCTTCCAGCTGCAGCAGCCGCTGCTGCCACTCTTTGCCGCAGTCGCCAGAAAATGGTGTCTACGTTCCGAGCAGCTTCCGTTTGTGTCTCGATTTGCGCAACAATGGCCTCGGGAATCGGGGCTCTCCCCCCCTCACCAGCCGCAGAGGCAGAGGAAGAGGAAGGAGACGCGGATTCATTTATAATCGAAATTTCCCTTTCTCTCCCCCCCCCCCCC
>JAHBMJ010005708.1:10000-21902 GCA_018398765.1 Chromera velia | reverse complement strand
CCCCCCCCTGGACTCATCGACAATGCCTGCTGCTGCCTGTGATCCTTCTGCTTGCGTTTCTTCGGAGGCACCGAGGCCTCTCCCTCCGCCTCTTCACTAGGCTCGTCCCTGCACCACGAGGGAAGGTCGTGGTGTCTGCAGAACCACTCGGCATACGCCACCGCCCCGTCTGCACCCTCGTGGACGTTCCACAAGAGCGAATCCTCATAGGAACTCACCACGTCTCGCTGCTCCGATTCTGACAGACACCACGCACATAGGCAGTCACACAGAGAGACAGATACACAGACAGACAGACACACAGACAGACTTTATGTTTCTTCTTCTTCTCCTTCCTTTTCCACATAGACAGACAGACAGACAGACACGCAGACAGACAGACAGCACGTTTTCTTTTCGTTTTTCTATTTCAATGGTCCTTTCATGGACATCCACTTCCACCTCTGCGTGTCACCACACAGCAAAGTGGCTGACTGACTGACTCACAGACAGACTGCATGTGTTTTCCTTCTTTTTCTTTCACGTAGACTATGTAACAGGCAGACCGACAAACACATCCACGCGCCGCCCCACAAGTGCCCCGACTCAAAACCCCGCACCCGTCGCCCCCCATACAAACAACCAGATAGACACATATACACATACATACCCAACCCCCTCCACCCCCACCCCCTCCACACACACACTTTCACACGAATGCGCTGTAAAGGCATCCGTCTCCGCCTCGCCCCCCGCTTTTTCAAGTCACTCACCGTTTTCTCCACATTTCTCTCGAGTTCTCACTATCACCTGCACCGGAAAAGCGAATGAGGGGGGGGGGTCCAACGGTTCTGTTTGTCCTCTTCCTTTTGCATCCTCCTCCTGCTGCTGCTGAAGAGGGTCGCTCCAGGATCCTGTCAAGAATGCTAGTAGGGGGGGGGCTGAGAAGGCCGTTCTGTCAACAGTGAGATCCTTGAGTGAACGAGAGCGCGCCTCTTCCCTTTCCGCCACCTGTACATCCGTTTCGTCGGTTGACTGCATCGGCACCATCCCCTCCTGGCCTTCTTGGGTTTTCTTGTCTGCACCCTGATCCTGCTGCTGCTGCTGTTGCCCCAGCAGTTGCTGCGGGAAGAATTCAGGCTGCTGAAACCCAAACATCCCTCTCACTGCTGCCTGTTGCTGCTTCGTTGGAAGGCGCCCCCGGGGCCCCAACTGCTTCCCCGCCAGCATCGGGGGCTGGTGCTGGAACGACTGCTGTCTCGCGAAGACAGTCATGCCCCCCTTCTGCTGCATGCCCCAAGGAAACCAAGCACCCCCGGCAGCGCCGAAACCCGGTGCCACGAACGATCCCCCCAGGCCCATGGGGCCCAGGCCTGGAGGAAACTGCGTGAGCATGCCAGGGCCCATGCCCATGTTGGGCCCTGCATTGTTGTAGGGAACCAGCTGGGGTGCGGAGTCAACCTTTTTGGGGGGTTTGGGCGCCAAAACTGCAGACCTCGGTTTGTCGGCCTTTGGTAGTTTTTTGAAGACCTTTTCTTTGAATTCGTCTAGAGTCTCTGGGGCCGCTTGTTTTTCTTCTTCCTCCTTCGCCTTCGTCTGTCCGTTTGCATCGTCTGAAGCACCGGAGGTTTGACTATCAGACAGGTTCGGCCTTTGCACTCCCGATGCAGCATTCTCTTTGTCCTTCTTTGAGGACTCGGGCTGCAAGGGGGCTGCTGAGTCGGTAGAAATGGTCCTCTTGGGAGTGGGTGCCTGGGGCTCTCTCTCTTTCTCTTCTCGTCGGGTGGCAGGCCTAGAGGAGGGAGAGGGGAGGGCAGCAACAACTCTCTTCTTCAGCTCTCTCTTGCTCAGGTTGGCGTTCTCTTTGCGCAGCTGGAGGTACCGCTCGCATCTGCAGGCAGGCAGGAAAGGGGGGGGGAGCAGATGACGAAAGGACTAGGAGGCAGGAGGGAGGCAGCGAAAGACGCCCACCCATGCACCCACACACTCACAAAGGCAGAGGGGGAGAGACTGTGTGCGCGCGTGTGTGAGAGGCAGGGAGGCAGACAGAAAGATCCATTGATACGCATAGACGCAGAGATGCATTGCGTACGAAGGGGAAACAGAAAGCGGAAACAAAGACATGAAGGGAGGAGGACAGAGGATGATTCACTCGAGCAGTGCTGATAAGAAGGAAGCAGCCCCTTTCGTACAACGGTTGTCCCACTTTGTTTCTGCACTTTTCTGTGTGTCGATATGTCAGATGAAGCATAAACCACAAAAGTACAAACTCTCTCAAAAAGTAGGCGTGAATCTTTCAAAAGAACAGAAAGAGGCAGTCTCTTCTCCTCTCCTGTTCTCTTCTGACCGTGAGGCAAGAAGGCGTCTTCTCTCATCGCTGCTCCCAGCCGTCACCTTCCCCCTCATGGCCTGTTGCAACTCCAACGCTGCATCCATTGAGAGGGAATCACGAGGGGAGAGGGGAGAGGGGAGAGGGGGAAATCAGCTGGGAACGATCGAATGAATGGGAGCTGCAGAAGGAGGGAACGGGCATACCCGACTGAAATAAAAAAGAATTGAAGCTTCCAGAAAAGGAAAAACACGGCGAATGACCACCCGACCCGACGTTGTTGAAAAGGAAAGATCCGGCAGGCAGGGCTGAAATGTCTGACTGCCGTTTTCGCGCTTGAGGCCCTGAAAGAAGATCTTCTTTCCAGCCGTATTTTCTTTTCAGAATGCACTGAGAGCTCATGAGAGAGAAAAATCAAAACAGAGCCAGAGGCCGGGAAAAAAAAAAGGCAGAAAGAAAGAAAGAAAGAAAGACAGAAAGACAGACAGACAGACAGACAGACAGACAGACAGACAGACAGAAAGAAAGAAAGAAAGAAAAACCGAATGTTCACAAGCCAAACACAAATAAAATAAGGAGTCGACAGACCCTCGACATCGATCGCTTCCGCAACAGAATCCTGCACGAAGATTCACGCCGGGCGAGGGAGGGCAAAAGAGGGTGGACAAGCCACACACACAGAGTGAGAGTGCCTGTAAGAGAAACCGAAAACAAGAACGACACATAGCGAGGCGAGGGCATCGGGGAAGAGAGGGAGTGAGGGTACACACACACGCACTCTCTCTCTCTCTCTCTCTCACACACACACACACACACACACACACACACACACACACTCATGCACTCACTCACACAAGGCAGCTTACCACTGATAGTTTGTGCTTCACACAAAATTCGGAGACCTCATTGAAAACCGATCGCAACTCGTCGGCACTCATATCTCGGCAGTCTCTTGACAGCACAGAACCGTGCGCGTTTCCTTTTGAGGGAGGTGGAGCAGGAAGCAGCTCTGTGTGCAGAGATCCTGATTTACCCCTGTATTTTTGGCTGAATATTCAAAGAATGGGAACCTCAAGAAAGGACAAATCCGAGGCGTTCTTTCTCTCCCGAAATTCGGCTCCTTCCGAAAAAAGAAAAGAGAGAAGTGCTACGAGCACAATTTGGCTGTTTGACGTTTGTGGTCCTTGAGAACTTTCCTCGCGCAAAAAAACAAGCCCAGCAAAATCACTTGGGAGCGTCGAAACCAGTTGACTGTTACTAAACGAAGCCTTGAGAGATAAGACCAAATTGTTGTCCAGAAATTTACACCAGGCCGAAATGAAGTGAGCTTGACCACTCCAAGCCGCAGAGGATCGAGCCAGATCGCTGTCCGATCACTGTTTTACCCGAGCATAGCTGCGAGTGACAAATCGCAGATAATGAAGGACACTTCTGAAAATGTTTCCACCTCAAATAAAGAAGAACTGGGTGCAATCCACACTTCTGCCCCACAGTGACGCATCGGGGACACACGGAGCTTCCCTGCCTTCCCTGAGTCAGTGGGTCTGTAACTCTCCATTCCTTTTCCATGTGCAGCTGCGACGAAATCATGAAGAATCCGGCCTCAGATGGCCTCAGTGCCAGACTGGGAGTCAGTCTGACTGCATGATGCCAACAAGATTTGCGGGCCCGCTCTTTTGCAAGAAGCCCCGACAACCCGGGCGCCCCGACAACCCGGGCCCCAACAAAAATTTTCATGCAGGCTGTTGCATGCCGGGGTCCTGCATGCATGGCTCTCAGTACATCTCAGTACGTATGTCCGATCCGTCATCTTTCATCCCGGCCGCGTCTCCGTCAGACTGCCAGACTGTCTTACCTTTGTTACAGTGTAAGACCCACGTCTGAGAGCTTTTGGAGTTTCTATTTTCGATCAGTATCTTGTCATTTGCCCTTCGTCAACTCATTGGTCGAACGAATTTTTCGCCACAATGAGCGCTCCAGCTGCGGAGGCCCCGCAGGCCACCGACCCTCCCACCTCAGTTCCCTCTGCCCCAGTCGCTGCGTCTTCCTCTTCTTCTACACAGGCAACCTCTGCCCCTGCCTCTGCTGAGCCCAAGGTCCAGACCCTGGGTCTGAACTCTGCACAAGCTCACGCACACCACCACCATCACCATGCGCACCATGCACAGCCGGTGCAGCACATGCCCCAAGTGCCCGAGAATGTGGCAGTCGACAGCAGTGCTGCTGATCTCCCCTCTGTCCCAACAAAAGAGAAGGTCACCCTGGATGACTTCACTCTCCTCAAGGTGATCGGAAAGGGGTCGTACGGACAGGTGATGCTGGTCAGGTCCAAGTATGACGGGAATGTGTACGCGATGAAGATGCTGAGGAAGGAGAACATTGTGAAGAGAAACCAAGTCGAACACACCAAAACAGAGAGATCTGTGCTTGAGTACATATCCCATCCCTTTATTGTACAGCTTGTGTACGCTTTTCAGACTGCCAAGAAACTGTATTTTGTCTTGGAGTATTGTCCAGGGGGGGAGTTGTTTTTTCATCTCTCTCGAGCGGGGCGGTTCACTGAGGTCCGGGCACGGTTCTACTCTGCAGAGATTCTGCTCGCTCTCGAGCATCTGCACAGTTTGAACATTGTGTACAGAGACCTGAAACCAGAGAACGTGCTGTTGGATGCAGAGGGCCACGTTCGGCTTACCGACTTTGGTCTCTCAAAGGAAGGTATCGAGGATAATTTTTCAGCCCGATCCCTTTGTGGCACCCCAGAGTATCTCGCTCCCGAGATTCTCAATCAGGTAGGACATGGGAAGGCAGTGGATTGGTGGTCTCTCGGGGCACTCATTTACGAGATGCTCACGGGTCTGCCCCCATTCTATACACGAGACAGGGAAAAACTTTTCGAGAATATCCGTCACGGGGAGTTGAAATATCCCCCTTTCGTGTCTCCCGTTGCCAAGTCTTTGCTGCAGGGGTTGTTCCATCGTGACCCTGCCAAGCGCCTCGGGGGCGGACCGAGGGATGCAGAAGAGATCAAGTGTCATCCTTTCTTCGCATCCCTCGACTGGCACGCGGCCGCACAGAGAAGGCTCCAGCCTCCGTTCAAACCCTCGATTTCTTCCAACACCGACACGCAGTACTTCGACAAGGAGTTCGTGAATCTCCCTGTGATCAACAGTGAGGTTCCGGAGAATCCGCTGTCAACCGCGATGGCATCTTCCCAGGGTGGAGGGGCGTCGGGGAAGACGGGAGATCCACAGACTGCGGTGGTGGGCAGCAGGGGAAACCAGCCGCCAGTCCTTCCCCCAAGCGGCGGTGGGGTTGAGTTTGAGGGGTTCACTTATGACCCCAGGACAGAGTCTGAGCTGCTGACGGGCGGAGGGCCGGGGGGGGAGGGACCTGGGGGGGGCCTTTCTTCCGGTGGGCGGGGGCAGAAGGGAGGGGTGTTGGAAGGGGGTGTGTTCTGACTGCATGGACATGCTGTAATTTAGCAGAGGAAGAAAGAGAAACTGGATGGGTCCAGAACAGAAAAGTGCCCGACATGCCCTCTCCATCCTTTTTCCGTTTCGTCACTTGGCTAAGTGTCACGTAGAAGCACGCATAGACTAATGGGGACACTCACACACACACATACACATACAAACGTGTACAATGCACAAGGTTGGATGAAGGAGCAATGAGAACAAAGAGCTTTCCCCGCCTCCTTCCCTCTTTTCTTGCCGTTTTCCTTGAACCACTCTCCTCACTTTCTTTTGGAGGGCAACGAAGCGGAACGAACATGTGCCTCTCTCTCTCTTTCTCTCTCTGTGTGTCTCCTTTTCATTCATTCTTTCTTTCTTTCTTTCTTTGTCCGTCTCTTTTGGATGTGTGCGTGCGTGTGTGTTCGTACGGGCCTTTCTTTCTGATTTTATCCTTCTTCTTTCCCTCCCCGTCGGCTGCAATCGCTGACAAATAGGAGGGGACAAGAGGAGACAGTGTGACGGCCCGTCTTTTTCGATACTGACCGAGTCAAACAACAACCAAATGAACGTTAAAATGGCGAAGCGATGAATGTGTGATTGCGAGGCAGTGAGTGAGTGAGGTAGGGTTTGCTTCACGCGAATGGAATACGATGTCTGCTTTTCGTTGTCCATGGCATTGCGTCGAATATCTTTTCGCGCCTCTCCGCCGTCAGTTTCTTTTTTTGGTGTTTCGTTTTTTTGTCTACGCAGGTAGCGAGAGGGATACTTAGTGAGCCAGAGAGGTGTTGATATGGCCGGAACCTCTCTCTCCCTCCCGCCCTGTTGTGCAGTCAACTTATGCTAGATCGAACTGCTGCAGTGAGAGAGGCAGACAGACTGAGTGGCAGTGAGTGCATGCGTTGCATCATACGCTGCATACACATGCAAAGGGGAGTGGCGTGAATGGGTCATTCTCTGTCGCGCAAATACCCACAACCGATTTTTAGTCTTGTGTAAGTTGTGTTCTTCCTCATAGTAGTAGTCTCATACGCAGCCGCCCTTCTTCCGATTCCCGCTTGCTGTTTAGAATAGACTAGGATAAACTGACTACTAAAAGATGCTTTCAGGATGTATGGTCGTCCTTCGACTGATTCACCATACATTGTTAACTATCGTTAATAGCTAGGTTAACAGAATGTTCCCTAGACTATTTTTAAGGACTGTTTCGGTTACAGCCTAAGTATTTGATTTCCGTGTTTGACAAGTTATAACTAGCAGAGCTTGAGTACTCTAAGCACTGACAATTCGTTTTAAAGTTTGTCAGTCACTTTTAGATTTATAAAGAAATTTTTTTTTTTTAATTTTTGAGAATTGAGAATTGTAGTTTTTTAAAAGTTTGTCATTCTTATTATCAAAGTTAGAATTGTTTGATTGGCGGTTATTAGCCGTGTTTGGCGATTAATTCTTAGACTAATTCTGACTCAATTTCTGGGTCAGCTAGGTTTTTTTTCTAAGTAGTGTTCTAAAAAGTTGTTCATGTATTAAAATATATTTATTAATCATTAAAAATGTCAACTAGATTTAAAACTGATGGAGACTGTCTAAGCAATAAGTGATAAGTGATTTAGTGGTGCCCTGGAGCACTGTCGCCGTTTTGTCTTATAGAGGTCGCCCCCGCATATGATTCCACATATAGTGGGCTCGATCCTACTGGGGGCCAGTGAGGGGGGGGAGGGGGGGGCACCTCTGGAGCGGAAGTTATAGCCAGTTTTTCCGCACGGGGGGGGGGGTCCGCGGGCTGCGCACGATCGAAAAGGGTAAATCGTAGAATAGGTGACTCAGTACCGAGTATTAGTTAGTGTCTTAAGGAAAAAAAATCGCGTGCGCGGAATGTGTGCGAGCAGGCGCGAGGCTGTGCGCGTCGGCATGTATCGCGACGGCGAGACGGCGAGGAGACAGTAAGTGCTGTATAGAGCATAGAAGAGAACAGAAGAATAATACAGATATAAGATCAAAGAATAAAGAAAGAAAGATCATCCTCTCATACCCTAAACCGTTCATGGTAAAGGGAGTGGTGAAAAGGAGGAGAGATATAAGATAAAGAGATGGTTGGGGAGAAAGAAAGAGAAATGTAGATCAGAGATAAAGATGACAGAATATTTTGTCACAGTACTTTAAGATTTTCAGTGTTATGTTCTTTTTTTGGTTCTAAGGGCCTTTTGTACTGAATCACCTATTGTAAGATTCAGCTGGTACCAATAGAGCGCGCTACGCCAGCTGTTGGCTACGTCTGGACCTCCGTGTACACTCCGACAGGCTCCGTCTGAACTGGCACACATTTTTTATGCAGGATGCCACTTCCACAGGCTCCAGTGGCATGCCGGGGCCCAGTAAAGCGTGGTCTACACCGAAATCTATGCCGAATTTGCAGCCGAAACGGATGAAGTGAAGATAAAAAATCAAAGCTTTCACCGACAAAACTAGACAAAAGTCACAAAACAAGAAGCAGGAGGTTGCAAAGTAGAAGAAGTATTGGGAGGAATGTATTGAATCCAGAACAGACTTTCCACTTTTTATAGTGTCGATAGATGGAGGCCCTATTGCCTTAGTCATTTTTTGTTCTCTATCGCGGGTCTGCTTGGCGAGACTGCCAAAGCTAAAGGGCCTTGGTGTACGGCACGTCCTTTTTTGCGCGTCAATTCTGCCAGACTGCGAAAGGTAAAGAGCCTTGGTGTACTCTGCGTCTTCTTTCGCGCATTCGATCGGTCATACTGAAAAAACCGAACTGAAAAGCGAACCTGCCGGCGTGTCATCTTCTTGTTGGAGAGAGACCCGCACTCCCTTGCACTCCAATTGTCCTTCCCAGAGGCGCGCCTGCAAGCCGCCTGCAACAACCGTGCACAGGGACGGAGAACCGATAGGAAGAAGAATCTCTGTGAGCTCTGATACCTCGCGGAAGCATCTAAAGCGACAGTCAAAGAACAAGAGAGAGTCTCGAACACACACACACACACACACACACACACACTCACACATACACACACCCCACACACAAGCACACGCACACACTCACACATACACACACACACCCACACCCCACACGCACGCACGCACGCACACACACACACACACACACACACACACATACACACACACACACACACACCACACACACACACGCACGCACACACACACACACACACACACACACACACACACACTCATGCACTCACTCACACCTACATACACACATACACACGCACCCGCACACACGCACAGACACACACGGGCAGACAAAGAGAGAGAGTGAGAGAGAGAGGTTTTACGTCCCTCCCCCCCTCTCCGCTTCCCCTCGCGGTCCTTTTTCTCTTTCAACCTAAAAACTCCTTTCTCTCGCCAAGGTCGTTCCTTTCCTTGCTTGGTAACGTCTGCCTATCTGCCTGCCTGCTTGTTTATTTGTCTGTCTGTCTGTCTGCCGGCCTCACAGACAGACAAACCAACCAACAGCCAGCCAGCCAGCCACCCACCCACCCACCCACCCATTCACAAATCGCCTCCCCAATCCGAACCAAAGGAAGAGAAGGAGAGAGTCGTCATTGCGTACAGGCACCCCTTTCCCTGAGACATTGCGTACAAGCACCCCTTTTCCTGAGCCATTGCGTACAGGCACCCCTTTCCCTGAGACATACGGAGCCCCTGAAAGTCCACGACGCTCGAGCCGGGAGGCAGAGGGATGGTCTTTTGAGCCAGCGCACCTGCCAACAGAGGAATCACTGCAAATTCTATCACTGTTTTCACCACTTCTTTCAGCACGTGTGCGTCCTCTTTGATCTCGCCAATGTGCGATTCGGCCCAGCTGCATGAATGCATGCATACAAGCAGAAATCATCTACTACGGCATGCGTGTATAGGCTACTCTCAAGAATGAACGCATAAGCTACAGAAGAATACATGGTTGACTGTGTTGGGTTCCTTGGAGTTCCACAGCTGATTTTGCAAATTCACACCACACGCACGAATGCAAAACTTGCAAGAATGAGCAGAAACAGAAAAGAGGAAAAAGACAACGCATGCAACAATTAAGCGAGCGTGCCACTCCGTTGCTGCACGCACGTGAAGCCCTCCCCTTCTGTCTTCGTATTCCATTTTTCAACTGAATGTTATCACCAGGCAGGCAGGCAGGCAGGCAGGCCAGAAAAAAACACACGGACAGCCGAATCTTCATGCGAGGGCAGGCAGCTAGCGGACATGCATGCAGGAATTTAAATCGATTCGATACAGCTGCATGGGCAGGCGTCGACTGACTGACTGCATGACTGACTGACAAGAGGTTGAAGTCTTGGAGGTCTGGATGGACGTTGAATATGAGGCTCTTCTTGTCGTCAGAGCTCATTACGTTGATGAGAACGCTCAGTGAAACCTCCAAGTCAAGTGCTACGATCGGCTGCCACTCGTCCGAATTCTTTGCCTCGAAAATCAGCGTGCCGCTTGCGGACAGAACAGTACCCGGGCCCCTGTCGGTCACCACCGTACAGTTTTTGTCTGCATGCACTCACGCAATGAAGAAACCGGGAGCCGCATGTGTTTTTGTGTTTGTTCTTGCGTGTCTCCTGTGCAATGCAGTTGGGGGAAATTAAAGGAAGTGTCCGGCTGCTGAAGTGCATTGCTCAGCTTTTGTGGTGCGATCGATGATGCGTCTCTCTCATTTGTGCAATGTTTCTCAGCTACTGCATCTGACCGACTGGCACAGGGATGCACGAACGTACGCGGAGCATGCATGCATGGAGGCTCGCTCGATCGGCTTGCTTACCCATGGAAGCCGCGATTCGGTAGGGCGTTGCCGTGGGGAACTTGTTGCGCACCTCAGGAATCAGAAGCGCCAGAGTACCTGAAGGCAGTCATCAGGCCCCAACAGCACAACTGCGTGTGCATCACACACATATGGACACGTGCATCGCGCGTCGCTTCACACTCCCCCCCTGCAGGGCATGCGAGTAAAAAAAGAAAAGAGAAAAAAAAAGGCGCACTCCTCTCCTACCTCTCTTCAAGACATGGCATGACATGGTGCATGTAGCAGTGCATGTATGATTGTGCGAGGGCCGACGGACCTGTGTTGAAGATCAGTTTCGGCAGCGTGTCTATGGTTTTCTTCAGCATGCCCGCCTGTGCGTACGCGTACACAAGGGACTCAAGAGTAAAGTCGTCGAACGCCAACGCGACGTTTCCGTTTCCAATCTCCAAATTCGACACGATATCCCCTCTGCATACAGACAGATTGATTGCCATCATACAGAACACACAGGAAGGCAGGAAGGAAGGAAGCTGAGGACAGCAGGGCCATATGCGAGAAACGTGATTGCATGTGCGGAAAGAAAGAAAGAATCGATCCTGTTCTTTCGTAGCAGGAGAAGTGTCACACAGACGTACATGCACAAATGCGCCCCCTGCACGAAACTCAAGAAGAGGGACAAGAGCAAGCGCGACCACTGCAGCCTTCACTCGCACGATCAATCAATCAGACAGGCATATACCAATTAAATCACATGCATTAGCATGCTGCCTTCAGACAGACGCACACACGCACCTGCAGTTCCCGCTTCGATCCGATTTGGGCCAGGGTGGGTGGTCTCCACGGAACTCAGCGGCACCCTGAAGGCAGGCCAAACAGACAAACACGCTCGATCAAAATGACACTCTGGCATTCATTCAGATGGCCTGCCACATCGCGGGCAGAAAAATGAAATGGCGGAAGAGAGAAAGGTTGATAATGAGCCATGCCCCTCCTCCTTCAGACGCACACAAACACAGAAACACTCATGCAGACAAACACACAAACGCACGCTGTGTGCGCGTCCGATTCGATCGCACAAGACAAGCGATCCACTGTCTGTCTGTCTGTCTGTCGGTTGGTCGGTCTGTGTGTCCGTCTGTCTCAATACCGAGTTTCCGATTTGTGTGAGAAAGATTTCGTCACTCCACTGCATGTCTATCAACAATTCATTCCACATATCTATACGTCGAAATCCTCTTGCAAGGTTTTTCCCGTCACGCAGTTCCATTGAGATCGTTTTTGTGTAAGATGTCTACTTGCATGCACGGCGATCTCGCGAGCGAGTCATGAAGACCGACGTACCACCGACCGACCTTCAGTGGCACCACCACA
>JAHBMJ010005708.1:2500-7500 GCA_018398765.1 Chromera velia | reverse complement strand
AGATTAGGTCGCATCATATCACATGCATACACCGTTTAGCTACCCACAGCCATGCAGAGGCTCAATCGACCCTTGCGGCACAGAGACATGCACGCACGGCAGAATGATCGATCGATGTGTTCCGGTTCTGTCTCCACCCCCTTCAGCCCTCTGACTGTCTAGCTGCATGCACTGCTCTCTCTAACTAGCGATCCATGCAGAGAGCAGCAACGCGTCCGACTCGGATTCCGACAGCGCATCTTTGCAGCAGAAACAAAACAAAAGAAAGAGCCGAGCACCCGAACACAAACACACCAAGACATACCAGGCAGGAAGGCAGGAAGGCAGAATCAATGAATGTATCCATCCATTTGACTTGTGCATGGCGGGACCTTTATGCATACACATGCATGTGCGTGCGTCAACATTCATCCCCTTGTCTTTCAAACAATGAAGCAGCAAAAACAGATAGAGAGAGATGAATAGGGGCGTAGTTGATTGAGCCAAAAGCGAGTTGATTCCGTGCATGTGCGTGCATCTCGAGGGCGGCGGGGCAAATCTGCACATGGCAATTAAATCTGTGGGGGGAGAAAAAAGTCAGAAGGAACGCCTGTAGCGAAGGATCGACATCATGAATTATTGCAGAGAACGAACGCTAGGATTCCCTACCCACTTTTTCGAAGCTGCGGCATCAGCGCATCTGCACACACATGCAGACAGAAAGATAAACACAATCATGCACACGCTCGATCATGCGGTGCATGCGTTCTTCTCCCGATCGTCACTTTTCTACAGCCACACACCTACAGGCACAGAGAGACGGATACACCCAAGCACACAGAGACACTTGCGGATACAGGCAGAGGCAGATGCATGGGGTAGAGGTAGAGGTAGAGACAGACACAGAAACACAGAGACAGACAAGCACTGCCAGATACTGTTTCACGACCACAAAGAAAGAAAAGCGACGTGCTGCCGCAAAGAGGAGCTAGAAAGAAGAAAGCGCACGGACCCCCGAGGTTCTTTAGAAGATCCCGCGTAACGTAAGCGAACACCGCAGCCTCCTCAAAGAGCGGCGGCTCGACGGGCGGCTCCGGCCTGGCCATGGCGCAACAGCAGACTTTGCTACCAGTTATGCATCCGTGGCCCTGGGACCTGAATACATGCAACGACGACGTTCAACAAGTGAATTAAAAGTGCAGGCACACGGACGACCCACAGTGCTGCATACCGTGCACCAGATCAATCGAGTGATCGCAGACTTGAGTGAAGTAAACGGGTACCAATCACTACCTTTTCCTCTCATTCCCTCCCTCCTTTTCGTTTAACAGTTCTTCTTCTCCTCGCCTCTTTGCTTATGTTTTTCTTCACTTCCCTTGTTTTGGCGGGTCCATTCTACTTGGTGTTTTTTGCTTCTACTCTACTCTGTTCTGTTATATTCTGCTCTCTCCTGCATGGTTCACTCATTTCTTCTCTTTGGCGAACAATGGAAGTGCCTGCTTCCCTGCCTCCTCCCTGTGTGCCTCCCTGCCTAAAACCCTACCTGTCTTGCTGTCTGCCTGTCTGCCTTCCTGCGCGTCTGACAGTGGTTGCATGACGGGCGCATGGACGATCGATCGAGTAAATGAACGGAAGGAAGGAAGACTGCAGATGATGACGGACAGACGGACGGATGCGTCGATCCGTCAAGTGACCGACAAGACACGCAAGGAAACACAAAGCAAGACAGACAGACAGACAGAGAGAGAGAGAGAGAGAGAGAGAGAGAGAGACCCACCACTCCTTGCACTCCCTGCCCGGACAATCCCCGCTACAGGTCCCCTCGCAGATGGGGGCGGTACCGACAGCAACGCCCGTCCCCAAATGCTGTCCCTTGCAGTATGCAGCGCATCCGTCGTCCTGCACGCATGCATGCATGCATGCATACACAGACAAGGAAGGAAGGAAGGAAGGAAGGAAGGACAAGCTTGGGTGGAGGCAAACACAAACTTTATTTAGAGAGAAGGTCCTTCCCTTCTACTGCAACAGGACGAGGACACCCTCCATCCCAGCGTGACTCTTCATAACGCACACCCACCCTGTGAGAAAGGAAAGGAACTTAGGCGCAAGACGCACGAGAGAAATGCAATGAAGGCGAGTAAGTTGACGCACATATACGAGGAATTAAAGGAGAGCCACCCAAAGTGGAATGCGAATTAGTGAGACACAAATTCAAACCGATCTGATTCACCCACCCACCCACCGTCCTTCCAGAGTCCCCTTTCTTATCGCAGCAGCATATTTTGTGTCCAGAGGTGCAGGTACTCTGGAAGGTCCAGTCGTCCACGCACGTCTTGCCTGAGCAGTCGCCGCTGCAAGAGACGCTGCAAAAGGGCGCAGTGCCGAGGACCGCCCCCCTGCCAGCGCCCACAGCCTCGCAGTAGTCGATGCACGAGTTCGTCTGCACGGACGCGCACACGCATGGACGGGCCGAATGAGAGGTGAAGGACTCTACGGGAAGGATGGGAAGGAAAGATAGTGGAGGGATGACGGGGAAAAGGAGAACTCAGGCGGGCAGGGGAACAGGGGGAAGGGCAAGAGGGGGCGAGCAAGAAGGGAGAAGAGAAGTGGGGACAGGGCAGGGGAAAGAGGGGTGGGGTGGGGAGGGGAGAAGGGTAGGAGGGCGGGGAGCGAAAGGAGGGGGGGAAAAGGAGAAGGGAGGAAACGGAGGAAAGGAGGAGGGAGGAAAGAAGGAAAGAGAAGCGAAAACGTGACATTAATTTGAGCATTGGATGAATGAAGGAACGAAGGAAAGAACCTCAGCAGAATTAAGCAGCTCAAGATGACTGCATGAGGAGACAAGGCATTGAATAACTAGGTTTTGAAGAAAAATTCATGACAAAAACGTGCTTTTCCCTCGCATTTCTGACCTCTTTTCCACTGCCCTCACAGCAGCAGATTTTGTTTCCAGTCCAGCAATCGTGGCCCGCGTGCCAGTCAGCATTGCAAACATGCCCTTTGCAATCCTCACCGAACAAAAGGGAGAGGTCCCGAGAACCGTTCCAGACCCCGCCCCCTTTTTATGGCAGAAGTCCTTACAGCTCTGTTCAGACTCAACTTGCCCATCCAGCTCTGAAAGAGACTGGAGGGCATTGAGGGGTTCTACATCCCCCGCAGATCCAAATTTAACTGCGTTTGCCTGCACCACCTCCGGGGGCATGAGGGAGTTTCTTCCTCCGTGCAGGTGAGAACCCACCGTCTCCAAGCGTGAAGCTCCACCCTGCGCATAGAGAGGGCTCAGGGAGAGTGTGAGGAAGATCCACACTGACGGCATCTGCAGTTGCCAAGGATATACGAGACGGGAGACGGAGACGGCACGAATATACGACGTTCAAGCTTCGAGCAAAAACAGCCAAGAGGTCGAACCAAAGTGATGCCAATTGGTGCACGTCCACACACCAAACAAAGGAGCGCTAGCTGGCTGTCCTATTTGTCGCTTTGCTGGTCTTTCTGTATTATATATTTCTACTTTATCTGAAGTTCATCATCCATCATCAATGATTCATCATCCAGGGGCAGTCTATTCCATACATGCACGGGAGTTAGTTGGCGCGCGAAGAACGGAGGGAGATGCATCCACGCAGATTCCCCGCGCGGCCCCCATCAACTTTTAACCCCCACATACCATCATCAATTGTAATGTCCCTACGGGACATAGAATAACCCAGTCTAGGATCGGAACCACGATCTGAAAAATGGTCGCCCTCCCAAAGACCCTCTCGGCAGAGGAAAAGCGCACACCGTTCGCCTCCGGACACGTCCCTGAGTTGGGAACCGTCGTCGGTTTGACGTCCGGAGGCGTCCCGAGGGACCAGGACTCCACTTTCGGTTTTCTGGCTTTTCGGGATTTGGCCAGGTCCCGTCAGGCCTCCTCCGAGGTCAGTGGGGCTCCGGATAGGGGACGAGTGGGGGAAGACTCTCTGTATGGCATCGTGGGGGGGGGTGTCGGCTACCCAGCTGCAATAGGGCAGCTTCGCTGGACCCTCCTTGGGGGAGATCAGTCTGCCCTTAACATTTTCTCAGCAACAGTAAGGAGACTGCATCGCCGACTTTGCAGCTCTGACTCTCTTCGGCGAATGACCCGCCCAGCTTTTCTTGATAGGACTTCATTGTGTCCCTGATACTTGCTTGCTTGCAGGTTTTGAGCCACACAGGCCTCCTCTCTGGGAAGTTGGGCCCTGCTCTCGCCTGCTCTGCCTCTGCCTTCCGGTCAGTCAGGCTCCTCCGCTGCCCCAGTGCCCCTCGATCTACCTCCAGCACAAAAGACCACCCAGCTTTTCTTGATCGGACTTCATTGCGTCCCCGACACTTGCTTGTTTGCAGGTTTTGAGCCACACAGGCCTCCTCTCTGGCAAGTTGGACCTTGCTCTGCCTCTGCCTTCCGGTCAGTCTGGCCTTGATCTACCTCCAGCACAAAAGACCACCCAGCTTTTCTTGATCGGACTTCATTGTGTCCCCGACACTTACTTGCTTGCAGGTTTTGAGCCACACAGGCCTCCTCTTTGGGAAGTTGGGCCCTGCTCTCGCCTGCTCTGCCTCTGCCTTCCGGTCAGTCAGGCTCCCCCGCTGCCCCAGTGCCCCTCGATCTATCTCCAGCATAAAAGACCACCTAGCTTTTCTTGATGGGTCTTCATTGTGTCCCCGATACTTGCTTGTTTGCAGGTTTTGAGCTACACAGGCCTCCTCTCTGGGAAGTTAGGCCCTGCTCTGCCTTTGCCTTCTGGTCGGTGCGTGTGTGTGTCTTCCTCCCTCAGTCACATGCCTGTCTCTCCCTCTTCTGATTTTTCTCTCATTTGTCAGGACCGTCCCTGCGTGTGTGTGTCTTCCTCCCTCAGTCACATACCTGTCTGTGCCTCTCTGCCTGACAAGCTTACTGTGTGTCTTCCTCCCTCAGTCACATGCCTGTCTGTGCCTCTCTGCCTGATAAGCTTGCAGACACCTCTCCTTGCGGTGCACGATTTTTCTTTACTGTCTCCTGGCCT
>JAHBMJ010005700.1:37841-61984 GCA_018398765.1 Chromera velia | reverse complement strand
GGAGCCCCCCATTTATGCCCTGACGTTCAATTTCCTGCTTCACTTAACACTTGCATCCAAGTCCCAGCCTTGCAAGTGAAGTCAACTCCATCCATTCCATCGATTTTGCTGTAAATCGCATTTCCATTCCCATTGACCAGACGGACCCTAGCTTTCCTCCCTTGATCGAGCTTCCCCTGACCGACAGGCATCCCGACATTATCAACGAACGAGGGCAGTCGAAAGAGAATATGCATGCAAACCTTTTTCTTACTTTCCCCTCCTGTCTTTAAACGTTTCTTTTACCGGCCTGCCCCCCTTGATGTCCTGCATGCACAGGGAGTCCACTTCTTTCAACGCCACGCCCTTCTCCACAACCCGATCGACCTCACTCAACGGAACCCTGACCACCCCGTCGACATCCGCAACGATCAGGTCCCCGCTCTTCACCTCCACAGCCCAGTCTCCCACCACGCACTTCTCCCCAATAGACACGCACTTTAGACCTGCACCCAGGTGCTTGAACGCTCCCTGGCCACAGCAACCGTGAGAACGCGCAAACACAGGGAACCCTGCGAGACACAGAGACGCAGACAGACAGACATACACACACACACACACATACATACACACACACACACACACACATATCACACGCAAGAACCCACTCTCGCACACGCAGACAGACACTCTCGACCGTCTTTGCTTTCAGACAGACAGACAGACAGACAGAAGGAAGGAAGGAAGGAAGGAAGGAAAGAAGGAAAGAAGGAAAGAAGGAAAGAAGGAAAGAAAGAAAGAAAGAAAGAAAGAAAGAAAGGAAGGAAGGAAGGAAGGAAGAATGAATGAATGAAATGAATGAATGAATGAAAGAAGGAAAGAAAGAAAAGAAACAAAAGAGAGAGAGAGAGAGAGAGGAGGGAGCGAAATGGGGGGGGAGAGAGCGCGAGACAGAGGCAGAGAGGGGGAGGCAGAGACAGAGAGAAAGAGAGGGAGCAAGCAACCTTGCAGGTTCCACCCAACCACATGCATTCCGTCTGTGTTATGTGGTAGACAGCGACACACCAGGACACACTCACTTTAAGCTCATGCATTCACGTAGGGGTTCCCTTCTGATCAGCGTCTCCGTATTCTGAAAGCATATACTCTCGCTTGCATGATCGATCGATCAATCACAGGCGTTGCATTCACATTCTTTCAGTGACATCAGACTGAAATCTGCCGTCTCACCTTGTTCCCAGTGTTCCTGTAGATCTCTGCACATGCCGTCAATGACCACCCCGGCAGCCCCCAGGCTTTTCGCCCTCGTACTCATCAGCCCCCCCCACACGGCGTTGACATTCGCTGCACAGCTGCCGTCTCTCGGCGCTTGGATCACTGCCACACAGTCCGAGACTGCAGGGATGCTGTCCACGTAATGTTTCGGGTCTGCGGGCTTCTCGCTGTCTGCGCTTTCAAACACGACCGGGAATGCTCGACCCACGACCGGAAATTTCGACTTCCCGCTGGCATCCAAGAACTGCGGCCCGAGGCTACCGGAGAAGAACGCGGAGACGGGAGGAGACTGACTATGCACCCCCCCAATGAAGCCGTCCAACCCGAGGGCAGTCAAAGAATCCACAAGATCGGTTGACGACAGACCGCTCGTACGGAGCCTTGTGACAGGATCCATTGCTCCGAATTTCGAGCCCACAAAGTCAGCAAGGGGACTGGAAGACGGCGCTCGAATTCGCAAGAGACGCAGAGACTGCTTGATCTTGAACGAAAACTCAGCTCAAAAAAGCGAAAATCTTCCGAACCGATCGTCGACGTGCAATTCACTCGAGCGAGGAAATCTGGTGGCGTACGTACATGCACGCGCCTGTCTTTGCTTGACTGTATCGATCAGGTTTGCAGGGACCCGGCCGCAGTATGGTGACAGCCAAAATACCAACCACGTCAAGAAGTCTTGAAGAAGACGAGTTAGCCTGCGATGACGTCAATCCATTCATGCAAGCATGCATGCATGCGCGCACGAGCTGGCACGCGCGCGGCTTGTGGGGCACGAAAATTTTGGATCTTTGAAGACATCATTGATCCAGTTTAAGACTAGCTGACCAGACTCAGCAATGGAAATTCATGATTCACTTCGGAATCAAAGGTCGCAGTTCATCGCGCGAACGGAGTCCCTACCTACAGTGTCTGCTCAGAAAGCTTTGTTGGTTTTTATGACCGGAAAGCACAAGAAAGAAGAGAGACGCTCACAGACGCCGCGCGAGATGGAAGAGACGCCGCATTCTCTTAAGTCCACCTCGGCTGCGAAAGAGACATTGACGGAGGGAGGGGACATTGTACTGCGTTCAGACCTCCCCCCACTCTCTTTGATTCAAGGGCTTTTCCTCAGTGGGGCTGTCCCCTCGGAAATCAGTGAGGTCGCAGTGAGGACTTTCAAGCAGGCATCGGAAGAAGAAAAAAAGGTCAGTCAATTCCGCGATCATGCAACTGGATTGCTATGACACCTTGCAGCAAGGAGATGCTCACTGTATCGGTGTCTGAACTGCAGTGGAAGTCACAGGGGGCCATTTTATTGGCCGTCAAGTGTCTGAAAGAGGAGTCGGGAGGACTCTGCAGTTTCCATCCAATCAGCCAGATCAAAAACGATCCAGTATATGTCTTCTTTTTTTCTTCGATCAAGACAGGTAGATGGACGGTCGGACAGACAGACCAGCAAGCAGACAGACACACAGATAGACAGATAGACAGATGGACAGACAGACTGGCCGTCGAACAGACAGACAGACGGACGGACGGACGGACAGAGACAGACAGACAGGCAGGCAGACAGACAGACAGACAGACAGACGGACGGACAGACGGACAGACGGACAGACGGACAGACAGAACAGATAGACAGGCGGGCAGACGGACAGACGGACAGACAGACAGACGGACGGACAGAACAGATAGACAGACAGAAGGTCTATGCATGAGAGCGAGCCAGCGAGCCAGCGAGTTAGCCAGCAAGGAAGCAGGCAAGCCACACAGGGCATCGTTTTTGCCTTTTTTTTAAGGGTGTGCACATTCTCTCTTATGCTGTCTGCAGGTCTTCGACGCTGGGTTGGAGGAAGTTTTGTTCCTCCACGAGACTCCAAAGCGGTTTCCCCCCTCGCGTTTTTTTGCTGCTTCCGTCCTCAAAGAGCTCATTGCACGTCTGCAAGAGGAAACGGAGACGGAAATCGGAAAAGAGGTTGTGTTTGAGAACTTGTCTGCGCGTCTTTCCAGGCTTCTGCTTGACAAGGAGACGGGAAAGAGGGGGGGAGAGGAGGAAGAGGACGGAGGGTCACTGGCGGAACCGCAGCAGGCCTATCGCGTCTATTTTCTTTTGCGCAAGGGAAAGGGGACAGAGAACGCCTTTCCCTATTTGGCAATCTCACTAGACACTCAGAAGAATGAGGTCTGTCAGTCAGTCAGCGGGTTTGCCGGTCCGTTTGGTGACCGCATTTATTTATTGTCATACAGAATTTCTTTTTCAATCGTCGTCCGTTTGGTGATCAATCGTTTGGTCTTTGGTGCGTCCTGGGGGGGTCGGGTCAAATCAAATCATGACCAAACACTTCATGCATGTAGTTTTGCTGGACTCCAGGTGATACCGTTTACGTGTGTTGTTTTCTTCATCTGCACTTTGCGAGGAATATCGATTTTATGTGTGCATCTACACGTGATGCGCAACAGGTCGGTTTGAGACCCTGGAGTGCTGCGTTTGCTCTTGCGGAGTTTCTTCTGACGGTCGAGAACGGGGGGGTCTCTGGTCAGGCAGTCGTGGAGCTTGGAGCAGGCGTAGGCCTGACGAGCCTTGCTCTGGCGGTATTTGGGGACACAGCAGAGCTAGTGGCCACAGACTTCCTTCCCTCTGTGTTGATGCGTCTGAGGCAGAACTGTGAATTGAACGGAGTGGATGTCGGCCAGCAAAAAAGGTCGGTCGGTCAGTCAGTCAGTCAGTCAGTCAGTCAGTCAGTCAGTCAGTCAGTCAGTCAGTCAGTCGGCCAGTCACTGAGAAGACTGCGACAGAAGGCGGCACAAGATGTGCTACAATGGTATCGAACTTCTGCTCGCTCTGTCAATGTGGGGATTCTGAAAGCGATTCGCAAGGAAGCCACTGAGGATGCGTTAGGGGACCTGAAGGGTCGATGGACGGATTTCCGTGCGGGTGCGTTTGAGGGCAAACAGAGCACAGCACGAGTGTGCCTGCCTGTGCCTGCATGTGTACGTGCAGAGAGACGTCCTGTGAGGGGCTTCAAGGAGACCTGTGTGAGGATCCTGACGTTTTGGGTGCCCTGTTGGCTTCGGCGTTCGGTGAGGAAGAGGAAGAGGAAGAGGCCGAGAAGGAAGGGGAGGAAAATGGACCCCCGAAAGAAAATCTTTGTGGAAAAGGGGACGGAGAAGCATCATGTGACAGGCTCATGGACATTCCGGAAGGGCAAATTTCAAGAAAAGCCGCCGCGCCACATGAGACCCCCCTGTCCCCCTCGAACCCACCCGCGGCTCAGCCGCTGTGTTCCCGGACAGCAGTGGGAGTGGAAGAACGAGAGGAAGTGAAACGAAAAAGTAAAGAAGAGGAGGAGGAAAAGGAGGCTAAGAGGACAGGAGTTTCTTTATTCGTCCCCCGCGTCTCTGTCGAGTTGATTGATGGGAGACGGCCTCGAAGGAACGTCTTCAGAGACTGAGGAGACGTCTCCTTGGAGAAATGGGGGGGCAAGGGCAAAGCTCCCATGCAAAACAACGACGGGTGGGCCAGAGAGAGGCATTAGTCTGTCTGCATTTCTTTGCCTCCTCTTGTCTTGTCGGTTTCTTGCTGCGCATACGATCCAAACTTCAATGCTCAGCAGCCTGTCTGTGTAAACATATGTATGACTTCTGCGCTCATGTATTAATATGTGAATGATCCATCAAAGGCACAATGGACCTGTGTGTGTTTGTGTTGGTGCCTTCAGGCCACAAGGGGTCTCATCCTGGCAGCAGATTGCGTGTACGACCCTGAGCTGAATGGCAGCCTTGTCCGGGTGCTCTCCGAGCTGCTCTCTGGAAGTGCCCCTCCTTCTGCATCATGCGACTTGAACGACAAGTCAATTGAGGCCTCTCGGGATCATGCAGAGGACACGTTACCGACAGGAGGGTTTGGAGAGGAGGAGAATGAGAAAGGGGTCTCTCGGGTGGAAGAGCAAAACCTCGATGAGTCCCTTCACGGTCAGACAACGCATGTGCAGCGCAAAGGCAAGGGTGTAGAGAGGGCAGATGCATTCAGAGAGGGACAAAAGAGAAGGCAGCACAGTCTGCTGTCCTCTGCATGAAGAAAGAACAAAAAAGTGACAGAGGCACACAGAGAGAGAGAGAGAGAGCCCGCGGAGTTTCCGGCTGTGTTTCTCTAGGCAATTGAACGTAAATCTCTCGTCAACTACTACATGATCATATCCGTCTTCATCATCAAACCTCTTCGCTATTATTGGGGATGTGTGCAGAGACACCCAGCAAGCTACAGGCCCTCGGCGTTCCCGTCCGCGTTCCTCCCTACAGAGCTTTCCCGTCCGAGTGCTCTTCCTCTGGTGTTTGCGTCCAACAAGTCCGTCTCATGCCGTCATCGTCATCGATCGACACAGTGAGTGTGAACACCCAAGAGAGTGGGCAACCACAATTGGAGGAAGAGACCGAGGGCATACAGAGACTGGAGGCGTTGGTCGCGTCTGCAGTTCGCAATCCGCAGACGCTTGCAGATTTTGTAAGGAAGGCGGAGGCAGCAGGTCTGTGTGTGCGTGAGGAGAGGCGTGAGGGCGCGCCTCTGTTTCTTCTCGGAGAGAGGGAGAGAAGTCTTGTTGCCTCTGTTGTGATCCTCAGACTCTCCTCGCGTTCCTAGTTGAATTCTTTCTATCTTCCCTCCACAGCCTGGCAGCTGCATGCTTTGATGGGAGACCCATTTACCTGCGAAGTACTGCACGTACAGTGGACCGATGTGGATACATCGATCGATCGATCGTGCATATTACTTGCAAGACTATTGGACAAGGATTCGTTGTGGGCCGCAGAGGGTACCAGAGGCTCTGACAGGATGGGCAGCTACAGCAGACCCTTGCATGAGCAGAGGTTCGTCCAGATAATTCGTTTTCGACCAGACAGCCTCTGGCATGGACCCCCGGGGAAGCGGACCGTTTTAGATTCAATTAAATTCACGCTCAAATGCGACTGAACCTTGTCTCCAACCTTCGACCCTGCTGTGAGCGACTGTCAGAGAAAGAGAGAGAGATGACAAAGCCTCGGAGAAGGAAATATACACGGAAAGACCTGTACAATGCTTCTATTGCCACTTTCAATCATATAATCGTTTATATATTCTGGTCATTGACTTGGTCACTAGGCTGGTCATGCAGTGCGACGGCAGCGTGAAACCATCATAGACTGACCTATATCATGATTTTTGATATATCCAGTGTTGCATATTTTGTGGAAGCTTTTTCACATATTATGATTTTTTATGTATAAGGGTCAAATCTAGGGTCAAATAAACATATAATGTTCAAAATATTGCAATTTAAAAATTTTAACTCAAGCATCTTTAACCAGTAATTAAACTAATGACATGTAACTGTATGACTTTGTTCCATTTTAATTGTTGTTGCACAATTACTAGCAATTATATAAGCATTCAACTCTTAATTTAAATTAACGTTCAAAATATTATGCAGTGATATCATGAATTGATCGTGACTCTTGTCAATAATTGAGTCTAATTATTGAGATGCATGAACTATCTATTCAACTTAAGTTGTTAGTTAACTACTGCAAATCACTGTATCCACATTTAGTATGATGTAAAGATTAACATAATCATCATTGTGCTTTTACGTACTATCCAGCGTACTACGCGAGGTACCACGTTTGATGAAAACACAGATCTCTATATAGGGCTATACAGAGATAGATAGACGGTCAGACAGATATGACTCGGTCTATCATGATACAAATCACTGGCATTCATATTTACTGCGATGTCTGGCTATGACACGTACAACTGCCACCTGCCAGTCTGGTTGTTTCCTACATATGGAGAAGACTGTCACTTCTAGTCACTTCATACGTACCTTCTTCCTTCTTCCTTTCACAACGTTGTTCGTATTCAGATATACGCACTTCAAGCGTGCATGCACGTCGAATTAATTCATGTGAATTCCAGTACAGAGCTTGATGTGGCCCTCGCTGACTCTATACATGTGCGCGTACACCTTGATGCACTCGGGCGGCGTATATTTATGCAGGGCATGCCTTGGCCCCCGTGCATTCATTCATTCTCCGCGCCTTGCTATTGTTCGATTCTTTCTGCCCCGCCGACTGCTCACTTGGCGTCAGTCGGTACATCATCAAATGCATTCCTTTCTTTTTTCGCGGAGCGAATAGAATTATAACTTTGCATTCCTTTCTCTTTTTTCTTTTCTGCAGATTACACAGAGTAGAACAGACCTTGAACCAATTTGAACAGCCTTGTGAGTTTGTTGAATCAAGACATATGGAGTGCTTGGGCTATTATTTTGACATGCTCTTTTCTTTTCAGGTCGGACACTCATTCTGATATCGAGATTGCTTGCAAATAGGTTCCAGACTCAGGTTTTTGCTCAACCTGTGTGGTCATCATGCATGAAATTTCGAATCCTGCTTGACTGTCTGATGACTGCATAATACTGCATACGGGTATAAGGTCCACAATTTTTTTTGGATGAACCTGCATGCTCCTGACTCGCGGTCGATACAAAGAGAAAAGAGATAAAAAAAGATCAGAAAGAAACCAAAAGGACATGGCTCGACTGAAAGGCGCGACTCTCTCAATCTGCAGCAGAGACACAGCTCACTCTCGTCAGTCTTTCAAACCAATCGAGAGGATAGTCCCTGAACTCTCACTCTGTCAGTTTCCTCTGCCCTCTTCTCTGTTGGTCAGCTTGCTTAACGCCCTCTGAATTGGTCTCTTCTTTCAAACCCTCTGTCGTTTCTGCTCCAGTGTCCGCCATCTCTCTCCTCTCTGAACTGACTGTACTAACAATTGAAACTTTTATACTAGAAAGTGACTTTTAATTTTCTATATATCACACTAAATTTTATATAAAAAACTAAGTCTTTAAAGCACTTAGAATGATTCTATTTATTGTTTTTTACCTGCATGAAAGTATGAATAACTTTTAAAGATAAGGTTTAATGGGTTTGTGGTGTGTATGTTGGAAATTGTTGGACGTGAGTGAGGTGAAAGAGTTATAGTATGTTGATATGTCGGGGAGTGATTGCAGACTCTGCAGGCATGTAACAATACGCAGTGTAATGCACAAACAAGCTAACTTTACTTCTAATGGAATATGCTGAATCCACACACTGATGTAAGGAGGGAGCACACAGTGAGCAACCCCCATGAAAGGTAAGAATGAATGTCCGCAAACAGATCTGCTGATTTGACACCCACAGAAAGCAGTTCAACCAAACAAATGTTGAGCACTATGACCATACAAGAGGTAAATACTTAGCTTCTGAAAGCCTGATCGATCCATGGCCTCTAGCTAGAGGGCCTTGCCCACGACCGGCCATCATAGCGTTCTTGTTTTTTCTGGGTGAGGCCCGGCACTGGCCACTGGGTCTTAGTCTACCCAGGAGCTCTACCTCCAAATTTTTATACAAACAAGAGCTGCGCTTCACTCCCATAACTTCAGATCACCCGAGATTACCAGCCGTAATGCTTCCTCACGAAACCCAAGCACCGACAAACGGTCCTCCAAGAAAGGCTCAGTCTGACCTGCAGCATCGATATGCAAAAAATTCATAAAGTGGCTCACCTTCTGGCCACCCAGACTAGGGTATGATACCTAAAAAAAATATATATATAATTTAATTACAAACCCTAGGGGTGTGTGTCACTCTGATTAGCTATAACTCTAAAAAGTGGTTTTTTAAGGTTTTTAGGATGAACTGACCTTAGTTCTATAATAACACAACTTTTTAAATTAAATCTCATGACCTTTTATATATAGGAAAATCAAGTCGCCCGCTGAGGTTCGCAAACGCTCATGACGTTGGTTTGCAAACCTAATCCCCCAACCTGACCAAACCTGTCTAAACCTGGTTCTAAATGGCTTTTGCATGAATACAGAGAAGATACAAAGCAAACACAACCTGGCATTTTACCAGGAAACATCAGACAAACCGATTATTCAACGAATGTAGAATAAAGTCAAGAACATAAAAGCTGTCTTCATTCTTTCATACTTCAACAGACTTATCCAGAGGTGCAATTTCCTTTTTAAACGCCCGGTCAACTTGCTCTAATTCTTTATCTTCAATTCGTAAGCCGCCATCAATGTTTAGTGCAGTAGGTTTACAAATTCCTCAATCATGTGTGTGGTTTCTATGGAGAGGCGATCAAGCAAACAAAGATCGTGCCGGGAAAGAAGAGAGGGGAAAAGGGGCGGGGGCAGGACAAGGAGAATACACCGGCTACTGTGAATGCTGATGCGAGTAAGGCTGTATCCCCTTATTGAAATGCTCATACACAGAGTGTCACAGACGTGGTCCTGCCGGCAAAAACGTACAAAATGTGCTTTTAACAAATCATTCACATACAGATTTCAGAAGTTTGACCAGGTTTGGACGGGTTTAAAGAGGTTTGGAAGGTTTAAGTCTGGTGCGACCATGGTTTCCAAACCAATTCTAAACCTGATGTAGCGAATGGGTTTTATACTTATCTAAACCTACCCTAACCTACCCTAACCTTAGCCATTCAACCCTATTTTAGCGTTTTTTAAGCTTTTCTAACAAATTAAGCTCCAAAAATCTCTTTTAAAACATTAAAAATTTAAGTTTTTATTAAAAAACCTAACTTCAAACCTAGGGTACCCTCATAAAGTGTCAGACCCTAGCACCCAGAGCTGGCCCCCTCATCCAGAAAGCCTTTCTAGCTCCTCATCTAGAGGTTGTTAGAGCGCACGCATGGAAGGGATTCAATGGAAGCTTTACTGGGGCAATTTCGTAGGCCCCTTTGCATGGAGATGGGCCGTGCCCTTCGTGATGGAAGATTGAAATTGCCCTCTCAGGGTAACCAGTAGAGTGAACATCATAAACCCAAGAAAAAGCAAAGAAGTCAATCTTCTGAGCTTTCGATAAAGCCTACTTTTATTGCTGGAGAGCAAGTCTGTGTGATGGGAGAGAGGCGGCACTAGGTCGTGCTCTGATCGACTTGAAACATTCGACGGAAAGCCGATTTTGGGAGCCGAGTTTAGATTAGCCAACCATGTGATGGCCCCAGAAGGCAAGCTACGCGTTGCGGGCCAGGGCCCGGCCGGCCACCAAGGCCAAAAAGCACTTCTCGGCTGCGCGCTGACCCATCAAAATGCTGATCTGAAAAATTCTCAGTCAGGTCTTCAGAAAGTTCTCCTCCACTCAGAAAGTCAGGTCAACAGAATGGGCCTTTATCCACAAAATCTCGTTATCAAACGTTTCATTGGATTGTATTGGAAGGCTTGACAATGACGAAATCGTGTTCAACTTGTTATTCCAGAACCTTATTTTTGGAGGGGTTACAGATTCCGGAGTTTTTTCCCCCTCTGGTATCTGTGTTGGCTGGACACCTCTGGTTGCTCGTGGGAGTGGTTGCCTTGGTGCAAAGGAGTTGTCCGACAACTAGAAGGGTTGCCGGACTGGTTTGGATCGCTCAATTAGGTCAGTTCGTTTTGTGTCGTTCCACCAGCAACAGGGGGGGGTGGACCCTCTTGCAGGGGTATGAAACAACCCAATTTGGTACCCCTGGTAGAGGGAGAGGGTCCGACCTGCTCTGCAGGTTTCCATTCAAAATGTGTCTAGAAAACACTCCTAAACACATTTTGGACGCAAACCTGCAGAGCAGGTCGGACCTCCCCCCTCCACCAGGGGTACCAAATTGGGTCGTTTCGTACCCCTGCGAGAGGGTTCACCCCCCCTCCCAATAAAGGAATTAAAAAAATCTTGTTTGCAGAGATGAGCCTTCTTGGTGCATGCAGAGGGCTTTGTACGATGTCTGTAAGTGTTCTTGTATGGCTGCAACCTGGCCATTGTGGTTTCTGAATGACTGACCGGTCTGCCCTCGGTAAGGCACAAAACTGCCGTCTCCCTTTGCGTATATTGTTCACCCCTGCCCCCCTCCTCTGCTCTTTGCAGGTCGTGGGTCTCCTCCAGAAGATGCTTGTTTTTTGTTCTAGTCCTTCCTCAAGTCCTCCAGAGGTAGGTCTTTGCATTTTTGTTAAGGCCGCAGTCTTCAGACTGCGAAAGGGAGCAGCGCTCCTACGTGCCGAGCCTATGTTTTTTTCTACCTGCCTGACTGCCTCCGAAATTTTGCCCTTCTTGCCTGCTTGACTGCCCTCTAGCTTTCGGCCTTTCTGTCTGGCTAAATGCCTTCCCAATTTTGGCCTTTCCACCCGCCCTATTGCCTTCCTAATTTCGGCTTTCGCCGCGCTCCCAATTTTGGTCTTCCTGCCTGCCCGATTGCCTTCCCAATTTCAGCCTTCTTGCCTGCCGGACTGCCTTCCAGAGTTTTACATTCCTGCTATGCTGACTGCTTTCCCATTTCAGCCTTCTTGCCTACCTGACTGCCCTCCAAATTTTGGTCTTTCTGTCTGTCTCAATGCTTTCTAAATTTCGGCCTTTCTGTCTGCCCGACTGACTTCGCAATTTCAGCCTTCCTGCCTGTCCGGTTGCCTTCCCAATTTCGGCTTTCCTGCCTGCCTGATTGCCTTCCCTATTTTGGCCTTCCTTCCTGCCCAAGTTTCCTCCTAACGCTTCCTAATTTCAGTTATCCTGCTTGCTCAATGGCCTTCCCAATTTTGTTCTTCCTGCTGGCCCGACTGCCTTCCCAAGTTCGGCCTTCTTGTGTGTCTGACTGCCTCCCAGAGTTCGTTCTTTCTGCTTACATGCCTGCCTTCCAATTTTGGTCTTCTTAGCGGCCTGACTGCCTTCCAATTTTAGCCTTCCTGCCCGTCTGATTGCCTTCCCGATTTCGGCCTTCCTGCCCGTCCGATTGCTTTCCCAATTTTGGTCTTCCTGCTTTCATGTATCATTCTGATGCAAATTAAAGATACAGGTTGTGTTTGCATGCATGCTTTTATGTGTATTTTGGCGATTCGACTGACTTTCTGTTTGTGTGCACGTATTTCTGCAGGTGGCGTTCACGGGTGTGCATGTTTGATATATACTAAGATGCCCCCCCCTCCCTCCCTCCTACCCCTGACACACCCGCCGTTGAGCAGTGCCTCATATGAATTGAAAACAAAACAGTTATGATCATGAGAAGGAATGCTTCAATCAGATCGATTCAGAGCCATTCAGATGCATTTCTTATTGTGTTTTCGTCCTAGCGTTAATTTACGATGACAGATACCAGACAATTTATAGTTTTGAAAAAATATATAATCTATATATACATTTTTTTATTTCATTTTTTAAACATCTTACTAAGCTTAAATAGTCTTAAATAAATTATGAAAATCAATTAGTTTAAAGGTTAAACTATCTATTTGAATGTTTTAAAAACTAAATTTTTCAAAGTCACTTTCCAGTATAAAAGTTTCAATTGTCAGTACAGTCAGTTTCTGTCTCTTTCCCTTCTTTCCCTTTCTTTTTTGTCCTGTCTGCGTTGCGGGTTATATCAATTTCGTCCCCCCCCCTGTTGCTGCTGCTTTTGAAGCCCTCCTTCCCAGAGTCCCCATCCGTGTTGCTGCATTTGCATAGGGGTCGGGTACTGGCTAAAATGACCACCAGAGGGCGGTCCTGGCATCTACATGGGGTACGGATTGGGTCCTTGTGCATGTTGCCAGGGAGGCATTGGGTTATACATTTGTTGGGGGGGAGGAGGACTTCCATAGTACTGCTGTGGCTGTTGTATCTGATTCTGATGTATGGGGAGTGGGCCTGTGTAATGCTCATCACTGAGCATCACATACAATTTGTGATCATGTGGATGCGGACGTCTCTCCTGCATGATCTGCTGTTCTCCTTCGGCATTCACAGAGACCACAGGCTCGTCTGCAAATAACAACTGTTCAATCACTACAAATATTGCGCACCACGTTTCCTATGGAATCGACCTCTCATATGGGGTGTTTGCTACCTCCATTGCTCTGTTTCTGCGTGCTTGAGAGATCGATCCTTCGATGAATGCATGGCTGAGATCTGTGATATGAGGTCTATGTTATGTCTGTAGTCAAGGAACCTCGTTTTTCCCTTCTCACCTCCTTGGATGTCTGCTTCTCTTAGGTGAACACCGTCGGGGTAAACGGGGGGTCGGGGGCACTGTGCTAGTTCATCCAGATGGGTTTTGAAATCTGACAGATACTTCGACCAGGTCGCGTTTCTTGACTGACCTACAGCCAAAAACTGTCGAAATCTTCTCTCTTTCGCCTTGAACAAAGCAAACTGGGAGATCTTATTCTTTGCAAAGAGCCAGTGAACAAGGTGGAACAGATCGAAATGAAGTGGTGTCTCTCCAGCGTTAGTCACCTGGGCCCAGTCATCAAGTGCTTGCTTGTATGTGGCATTGTCGATGCACTTTACCACTGCGTTTACGATCATCTGTCTGACTTCTTGGTTTCTCGGTTCGGTTTCGTTCAATCTGTCACCTGTAAGCCCTGTATCAATGCATGAGAATCTCATCGCCTCGAGCATAAGAACGCAGACTTCAGGATTCTTACTATTATACTTCCGTCCTCTGACCTCCTCCTCAAACCTTCGGGTGATCTTTGCTTGAAACTCTTCCCTCACTTTCTTTCCATTGTCGCCCTTTAACTGTCGGTGCGGGTGGGTCACCGGCAGCTGCTTCAATTCATCTCCACTTACTTTCTTTGGAGGCAGAGTAGGGTCCACAGGCTCCAGCTCGGTCTTCCCAATGTAGATGATGGACTTGTCGTAGATGTTTATGGATCCTGTGACGTAGGTATTTGCACCGATCCACTTCGTGGGCAGGAAGCGACCCATCGTCCATTAACGACCTTGAAAGCACTCGAGCGAGAATGGAAAGAGAACAAAGGAACCGAGGGTCAGGGCTGTCGCCCTACTTCCTGTCACCAATTGATGAAAACACAGATCTCTATATAGGGCTATACAGAGATAGATAGACGGTCAGACAGATATGACTCGGTCTATCATGATGCAAATCACTGGCATTCACATTTACTGCGGTGTCCGGCTACGACACGTACAACTGCCACCTGCCAGTCTGGTTGTTTCCTACATATGGAGAAGACTGTCACTTCTAGTCACTTCATACGTACCTTCTTCCTCCTTCCTTTCACAACGTTGTTCGTATTCAGATATACGCACTTCAAGCGTGCATGCACGTCGAATTAATTCATGTGAATTCCAGTACAGAGCTTGACGTGGCCCCCGCTGACTCTATACACGCGCGCGTACACCTTAATGCACTCGGGCGGCGTATATTTATGCAGGGCATGCCTTGGCCCCCGTGCATTCATTCATTCTCCGCGCCTTGCTATTGTTCGATTCTTTCTGCCCCGCCGACTGCTCGCTTGGCGTCGGTCGGTACATCATCAACGTTAAGGTTCAATGGGAACATAATGCACCTCCGACTTTATGGGCGTTTCAATCAACATTCAAGTTCATGCAATCTACAAGTAGAGGTTGTTGCACAATAAATCTGAAGCCGCCATAAATTGCTTTCACACGTGTATATGCATCGATAGTATACCGGCGTACAAGCCGAAGACTGCGTCACAACCATAACCAGCGCGCGCATGCGTACGACGCTTGAAAAATAAACATTCACCCGAACTCTTGACCGCTCTTAACTGAGCCAGTGAAGTAAATTCCAAGTAAACGCTTGCCTCTCTCTGCTTCTGTGTGTTTCTGTTTGTCCATCCGTCCGTCCGTCCATCCATCCGTCCGTCTGTCTGTCTGTCTGTCTGTCTGTCTGTCTGTGTCTCTGTCTCCCTCTCTTTTTCTCTGTGTGTGTATATATTTGTGTGTACATTGTGTGTGTGTGTGTGGTCGACTGGTCGCTCATGCATGAAACACATGAGAGGCCCGTTGATTCTTCTTCTGCTACTGCCGTTCTTCCATCTCTCCCCCCCTTCTCTGGCACTGTCTTTGTCCCTCCACTGCCTCCCACCTACTATGTGTGTGTTGTTGCAAAAAACACAAGAAAGGCAGACGGACGGACAAACAGACAGGCGGAAAGACAGTTAGCAAGACGGAGGAAAGAAGAAGCGTAAGCGTGCACCATGTCTGAACAGAAAATCAATCTGCCGAGAAAGGAAGGAGAGACTCCACTGTCTGGCATGGAGACATCATCGACCAAAGCTTTCAGCTACACAAGTGCAAGGAGAGGACTGTTCTGTTCAACCAAAGAACGATGCATGAACCCAAGCAACGCTGGCCTGAATGACACAGAGAGAAAGGAAATGAAGGACAAAGAAATTGTAAGCAACGAAACGAAGAAGGAAGGAAGGAAGGAAGGAAAGAAAGAAAGAAAGAAAGAAAGAAAGAAAGGAGGATCGAATGGTCGATCGCGAGGAAGGAAGGAAGGAAGGAAGGAAGGAAGGAGAATTCCATTCAAGACTTTTATCAATTCTGCATGACGTATGCATGAAGGATGGCACAAGTGAATTTCATGATGGCACGGCCTACATGGTTGGCGCATGCATGGGAAATTTCAGTGAGATAGGGAGGGAGGGAGGGAGGGAGGGAGCTAGAAACAGAGCCACTCGCTGCACAAAGTCACGGCCTTCTCGTCGACAATGATTGACTCACTCTCAACCACAAACGAAGAGATTAGTGACAGAAAGCGGAAAAGATCGAGGAAGAGAGAGAGAGAGAGAGAGAGAGAGAGAGGACTCTTGATTTTCTTCTTTCTTACACATACACATGATCGCTCGAGTGCATGATCTACGTCCGAAGTATAGACAAGTAGGTTCCTCTTCGATTGGCCCAAAGGGGAAAGAGAAACATGTGAAGGCCTGGAGGGGATCATTCATCAGGACAGGAATAGGATTGCTCTCTCGCCAACCAGCACGATGAAACAAGATTCGAACTTCTCTAGTGATGGAAAAGTACTCGGAAGAAATACATGTCTGAAACAATGCTCTTCCTTCCGTTTTGGCCTTATTCTCACCGAGCATCCGAGGGAGAAAGAGAGAAAAAGTGGACAGCAGTCTTTATAGACACGCTTGGTCTCAGACTCAGTCCTTTTGATTCACGTCAATCTCCCCTGCATGTAAAAGTGTGATTCCAATCTTGTCCATTACCCCCTCACTCACTCACTCACTCAATCAATCACAGATTCGATCTGCTGTTGACCACCTGCACATGCACGAAAACTCGAAAGCAAAAGATCAAAGGAGGAAAACATGCACGCTTGAATGGAAAGAAGGGCCCTCTTGGATTCCGCCGATGCCTGCCTGCCTGCCTGAACGATAGGGTGTTTGGCTAGGCTTAGGAAAATCAGGCATGAAGCGCAAAGGCCGTGCGGAGACAATGCGATCGGTGGCAGCCCCTTCGAAGAAAGCGAAGGAGACCGGAAAAGAGTTTGGGGAGATCCAGAAGAATAAAATAAAAGACGGGTCGGTCAAGATGAATGAGACGGAAGGAAAGACGGAGGGAGAGGGCAAAGGCGAGACGAGAGGGGAGAGAAGACCATGCAAGCGACAAATTAAAAATTCGATCGAGCCCCCTGTCCTATGATCCCATGCACCGACTTTCTTTCTTTCTTTCTCTCTCTCTCTCTCTCTTTTTCTTTCTTTCTCTCTCTTTTTCTTTCTTTTTCTCTCTTTTTCTTTCTTTTTCTTTCTTTCTCTCTCTTTTTCTTTCTTTCTTTCTTTCTTTCTTTCTTTCTTTCTTTTCCCCTGTCTCCCTCTCTCTGTCTGTCTGTCCGTCTGTCAGCCAGCTCTCTTGACGATTGCTTCATCGATCGAATCGAAACAACTCCCTCTGGATTGCCAACAATCTCATGCACTCATCCCTCCATGCTTTCCGATTCTCTTGGAAGCTAGTCTGAGCCGGAGAGCACCTCAAAGTCCTTCTGCAGCTGCGGAACTCAGAACTTTTTCCAAGTCCTTCTTCTGAAGAGGTTTGTGCAGTACGTATTTCACCCCCGCCTCTTTGAAGGCTTCTCTTGTCGACTCTGAGGTCTCCCCGGTGCATCCGATCAGTAGAATTCCCTTTGGAGCTCTAGAAGCCGAGAAGGGGGACGGGCAGTCCTCCCAACTTAGCAGCGGGGGGGGAGAGTCTGAGTCAGAAGGATCACCTGCCTGTGGTCCGTCTTTTGTTGTGGGAATTGACTGGAGATACTCTCGGATACTGCGCGCCGTCTCGGGTCCCGACATTTGTGGCATGTTATTGTCCAACACCACCAGATCGAACGGCCTCTTCCCCGACTCTGCCTTTTCCTTGATTTTGTTCAAAGCAGCCTGGCCCGTCTCCGCAGTCTCCACCCTATGACCCAACCGACGCACAACCGCAGAAGTGGCAAAGAGCACAAATCTATCGTCGTCAACCAGGAGTACATCTAGTGAGGGGACGGTGGAAGGGACCGCCGGGAATTCTTTCTTCATGTGCTCCTTTACTTTCTCTGCACGATCGACAGAGATACTGCGTCGCTTCCCACCGTCTCCTCCCCTGCCACTTGCAGTGTCTTTTCCACTACCCACGGAGCCCCCAGAGTCCCTTTGTGCAGGCGTAGTGGTTGTGTTCGCTTCGTTTCTCAGATGAGTCTGGTCTCTCTCTGCCGGAGAGACGGCTGCTGCTGTTTCTGCTGCTGGGGAAGCCCCGGAGGGGGCCATGGTTGTTCCAGTCTGGTCTCCTCTCGTGTCCCCATCCCCCTCTTTCTCAGACTTGGAAGACTTCTCCCCACTTGACCTTGCAAGGCATTCGAAACGAGCGGAAGAATACTCTGTTTTGGTGCGACGTGCAATGGGAACAACTGACGGAGCGACAAGGGGAAGGAAGAGTTGGCACGAGAACGTAGCCCCCTTCCTGAGCCCCCAACTCTCCGCCCAGATCCTCCCCCCCCCATGGGCATCGACAAAGCTTTTGCAGATACTCAAGCCAAGTCCTGTCCCCCCCCCATTCTGCAACTCCCCCGCGCGAATCTGGGAGTACGGTCTGAACAGCTTCGGCAAGTCATCTTCCGACAAACCAGCCCCACTGTCAGTCACTGCAATTGTCAGCACTGACCAATGCGGTGATGATGCAGATTTCTTCTCCTTCTCACCCGATCCCCTACTCTGGCGCCCTTGGGGGTCCCCAGAGAGCCCCGAAACCCCGCCAGTCGAGCTGCCGCACTGAGTCCCTGAGGAGACAGGGGAGCTGAGTAGCTCCCTCACTCTCCGTCTCCACTGACCGTGAATCTGTCCCCCGTCACCTTCATTCGTCTGCTGGTGCTGCTGCTCTTGTGGAGATGAACTCTGGGATGCCGCAATTTCCTTCTTGAGAGCAGTCAACTCATGAGGGTGCAATTCTCTCAGACCAACGGTCAGCGACACGTGGCCCTCGACGTCTGTAAATTTCCGTGCGTTACTGAGAAAGTTGGCAACCACCTGTTCGAGTCGGAGAAAATCTGCAATGCCGTGCGGATACTCTCTCAGGATCTCCCCTGTCTGTCCGTCCTCCTCCCACGCCCACGAAAAGGATGGACAGATCTTTTTCACCTCCTCACCCAAATCCATATCCCCCCCCCCGCCAAACGCAGCCGCGCTTTGAGAACCCAAAGCCTCCGCCCATGCTCGCACGTTCAATTCTCGAAATTCAAATTTAAACGCCCCTCTCTCAAGCCGTTCCAATTGGAGGACATCGTTGCACACTGCGGTCATCTTGCCCAACTGCCCATCAAGCATATCAGTCAACTGAATCATCTTTGCGTACTCCTCTTTCTGTTGGAGCGCGTTGCAACCGCATACCGAGCAGACTGTCACTGGGGGAGGGCTCGCAGGAGAGCGAGGGCACAGGGGTGACATGCTTCCACTGCCCGCCTTTACCAAAACTTTGATGGCCCTCCCTCCCCTCATCAGTGGACTTGAACGGGCGCTTCGACGCGCACTTTCGAGAATCGCGTAAAATTCAGAGCACAAGAGTCTGGCCCCCGAAAGCGGGTTTCGCATCTCATGCATGATATACGACATGAACCGACGCATGACCTCTTCAGTCGCTTTGCGGATTTCCGACTCCTTCAGTGCTTTCTCCAGCGCCTCTTTCATCACAGACCTGAAGACAGAGATCGAAGAGAGAAATCTATGCTCTTTCCTTTTCGTTTCTTTTCTTGTCCACCCCTCTTTGAAATTCGACGCCTCTTTCAAATGGTACAGTGAATCCACGAAAGGAAAATATTCTCCCGACCGCCATATCAACTGATGCTCTCTCTCGGGTCACCCACAAAATTCAAGAAAGGAGAGGACTCTACGACAAAAGAGACCAAGCAGAGCCCAAATATACACAAATCCAAACAAACACTAAAAACTAGTAGGAATTGACAGAAAAGAAGGACAAACCAAACGCTCACAGCCGTAACCAAACGCAGTGGATTGAGGAAACCACTACTTTGTTGGCCTCGTAAAAAAAAAAAAAACACGCATAATTGACGTTTTGAAAAGCGAACCATCAATGAATTTGCGCGTGTACAAAAAAAGACAGGAAAAAGAACGCACCGGATTCCCCAGGCAATTAGGGTCTCGTTGGTCCCGAACATGCACAGGCAGATGCACTCAGGGACAGAGATCGGCCTGATGTTGTACATTGCCGTCAGGATGAACAGAACCGAGTCAAGCACTGAAATGAGCAGGTAGTTCCGCACCTTTTTGAAAGGAATGGGCGTTAGCAGAAGCTTCGTCCACAGAGCTGAGGGCACGAGGGCAATAAAAGCAAAACTTTGAATAGTCAATACCACACAAAGCTGTGTGTGTGCATCAAAAGAAGTTGCATGAACCGCATATATCTTCCTGTCCCTTTGTCTCCTCCTCCCCTTCTCTAATCTTCGCTCACTGACTGGCTGAGTGACTCACTCACTCACTCACTCATTCACTGGCTGACTGACTCATTCACTCACTCACTCATTCGTTTATTCTCTCTCTACTTTCTTCTCTCTGTCCCTCTCTCGCTCTATCTATCTATCTATCTATCTATCTTTCTTTTTTTCTGTCTTTTGCTCGCTCGCATACTAGCATGTGTCCCTTCTCTTTCCCTCTCTTTGTCTTGCTCTCTCTGGGACTCGGTGTTTTTCCGTTCATTTATTTCAGTGAGTCGATCAACCAACCGAGTGAGTCAGTCAGTCCGCAGTTGTATCCGAAGAAAGAAAATGAGCTACAGAGCGCTGTTTGTTCCGTTTCCTTTTGAAATTCACAATTTGCTACTCTGGCTCCTGCAGTCTCTGAGAGTGGTACGCTTGATTCAATCTGGCGGTCTCTCTGCGCGAATTTATCTGTCGAAAGAAAAAACTGACACATGCATACCGCTAAGTGCGTGTCCGAATCGGCTTACCCCCGCCTCCGAGTTGTACCAGGCCGAACTGGGTTGTTTCCTTCACCCAGAAATAGCCGTAAAGGGCCACCAAACCAACGCACATTCCTACAACGCACTGAATCTCTGCGCTCAAAAAGACAGGCACCTGAGCATCTCCCGACTGCGGCTTTGCACTCTCACTGCACACACAGACACACAGTCACACACACACACACACACACACACACACACACACACACATGCACACACACACGCACATACATACACGCACACGCATACACACACACGCATACACGCATACACACACACGCATACACACACACACACACACACACACGTGCACACAATTCAGAGGCACACACACACGCGCGCGCGCGCACGCTGACACATCTCTGACATACTCTTCCTCGCACAGGTTCTCCTGCATGTAGCCCCAACAAGCACACCCCACCTCTGGGCGATGTACGGGAGGATTGCCCATGTCAGAGACACGACGTAAATGCCGAAGCAGAGGCAGGCCGCGGCTCCGTCAGAGTTCAGGTAGAACACAGGGATGAAGATGATCATCATGATCATGCAACTCAGGGGCAGTACCCATTGCATATATTCTCTCTGCATGCACACATGCATGCAGAGCAGACAAACGGTGGGGACAAAAAAATCGGACGCCAAGACTGTCGATGAAAGCAGAAGCCTATTTGTCTCTTCACTGAATCTTTGCTTTTGGCCTTTTTTTTTCTAAGCAGGACAAGAACTCACCTGGATATAATTGATGAACACCCACTCATATGATTCTGACGCTTTTAATTCTCTGCCCCAGTTTTTTTTTTCATTGCCTCTCTTTCCTCGACTCGAACGTTGCCTTCTCTTTTCCCCCACATCCCAACGAACCCCATGCTGATCTCCCTTACGTCGTGCTTTATTCTGCTTCCTGTGAGTCCACTCCACTCCTTAGTCAAGAAACGATCGCATGCCTTCATGCTCTTTCTACCCTCGCCCCTGGTTTGCTCTCAAAAACGAAGGCAGTAAGAAAATGAGTGCATGTGAATGCGGTGCCAGGTCTATGGAGGCCAGAGACGAGAGTGATGAAATCAGCCGTCGCGATCTTCTCTTCATGTTCCAGAAGGAGGTGCAAATATGTAGTAGCGAGTCAACTCAAGAGACAAAATAAAAGAAACCCCGCCGCAATCCTGCTTGCGAAACATTCGAGCAGGCTGGCGAATAAGCAGTTTCCCTTAGTCTTTCTCCTTCAAGGCAGGGCCTTTCCTTCTCTTGCCTTTCCTGTATCTCTTCCTGTAATTCTTCCCTTGATGGTTTGTTCTGAAGCGACAAATGACGAGGAAGGTTTGTCAGCCTCTGTGAACAACGGTTCGAATCGCTCCTCCGTTCGTAAGAGAATTTGACTGACCTTCGTATATGTATGTGACCACACCATACACATAAACGAAAACGTGCAACAACAATTCCAGACGACAACATTACACGAAAGGCCACTGCGGCTCTGTGGTAAGACTCCCCAACGCACCTGAAAAGTCTTCAGTGCCGTTGTTCTTATGGCTCACGTCTGATTATTCTCTTTTTCTCTCGGAGTTCATTCGGGTTGCACAAAAACAGCGCTTCGTTATTTTGGAAACTCACGCTGACTTTCTGGCTGACCTGTCCAGCAGAGGAGATCTTCGATGCACATTGCGTGAGGGGTTGGACTGTAGAGAGGAATGGTGAGACTTCCCTCTCAGGAGCCGGCATCGACATGGGTTTTTCCATATCTTGGTCTGGAGACGTACTCATCCTCAAACTCAAGAATGGTTGATGGCTCTTCTGTTTTTTTCTGTCGGGCCTACAAGAAGATCAAGCTGTGAACTTGCATGTGCCTTGAAGCACGAGATTGAGAAAAACGGATTTATACTGGCTTGATGGGAAGGCTCGTTCAGGAGCGTCACCGACTTCTTAAATAAATTTACAGTCCGACAGACACGCACAAGCAATGTCTCTCTCTCATCAAATAAGCAGGGATGAGAAACAAAAGAGGCATTCAGCATCGACCATGCGTCATTGAGTGCACATACAGAACCATAGCCGCCCGGCTGCTGCCAGCTTCGGTGCAAATTTAAGAATTAATTAAGATTTGTTTCTCCCTATAGCTATCTCATGCAGAGGATGTCCGATGCATGCATGCCCGGCAGGCGATTAATCGGATTTGGTATACGGAGGAAGATTTATATAGCCTCGCGGCCGCGACGGCGGGCCCTCGTAAATACGCGAGCCGCGCGCCCGGCCCGCGGCCCCGCGGCATCTTGCGCGGCCGGTGCCTTATAATTTGCTCAGTCCACAGACATGCGTTGACAGACATTTGACAGACAGCCTGACCACGTCAATTGTTCAACCAGTGCAGCACAATGAATAAGGTGTCTTTCGACCCACACCGTTGCCATATATAGTATATATGCAGCTTGATGCCTTACAAAATTCGGCACAAACTGCCACAACGACACTCTGCTTCTTTACACGCAGACGGAATTAAATGAGATGCTGGATGCCAACGCATACACGACTGCATGCCCGAGGCGTCGCCAGAGTTGGACGTGTCAGCCATCTCCACCGTGCTTTCCGACAATGGCCCTACACTAGCCGTTTCGCGAGTGACTCTGTGGGGACGTGTGATCTGATTGCTCTTCTTTGCCCCCTGATGGCTCGGAGTCTCTGAACGAACGGGGTGGACGGGAAGGGTTGGACATCTGAGGGGACGAGACCGGTGCTCACAGCCCTTTCTAGAAGAGTCGTTGACAGAAGGGAAAAGTCTTGAGAGAGGAGAAGGGGGTAGACATGCAATCTGTGGATGAGACGATGAGGGAGGGACTGTGGAAGGGGGATTCTGGTCGAGAAAAGGCGAAAGAGAGAGAGCAGAAACAGAAGAAGAGAGGAGCTACGAAGACGCAGCTACAAAAACTTTTAATCAAGGCGCCGCGAAGGAGGTCAGAAGAATCCCTCCCTGCTTCCTTCACTGCATCTGTCTGCGTGCATGCGCAGACAGACTCTGAGAATGCATGGTACTGCTCGAAGACTTTCAGGAATATATAGCAGGAGACGGAGACGGAGGGAGAAGGTCGAGAAGCCTTCAAAGAAGCTATACATAACCCTGGCTGCCTGTACACCGTCTGACCTGCGCAGAGGAATGGTTTCCTTTTTTTTCTTCATGCATTGTATGATATCAATACAGAGTCCCGCTTTCCCCGTTCGCCCGTGCAGACTCGCAATGTTTCGATGGGTCGCGAGCGCGTCGGGAGATCCCCAGCTGGCTTACGTCTGCCTGGCAGGACAAGTTCTGCCCAGAGTCAGTCACTCACTCCAGGCTTTGTCTATTCATACACGTGCTCCTTTGTAAATCTTCCCCCTCCTCTGCGCTCTCCCTCATCCTCTCCTCTTTTTCCCTCTCTGCCCACTATCCCTGATCCCCACAGCCCTGACTCGACTTCCGTTCCCGTTTCCTCCCTGGATTCTCTTCTCCTCTTCCTCCTTCTTTCTTTCTTTCTCCTTCTAATGCTTGCAGAACTCGGGATTTCGTGCGCTGAAGAGGGACAAGGAGTATCTGCGTCGGTTCGGGGTGAAAGGTCAGCGGCTGCATGGGCGGGTATTTTAGGTTCATTGACTAAGTTTCTATCTCTCTCTCCCTCCCTCCC
>JAHBMJ010005700.1:10000-37703 GCA_018398765.1 Chromera velia | reverse complement strand
TCCCCCCTCCCCCCCGCCTCTGTGTGTGTGTGTGTGTGTGAGAGAGAGAGAGAGAGAGAGAGAGAGAGTACGTGTATGTGTGTGTGTGTGTGTGAGATAGAGAGAGAAATAGAGAGAGAGAGAGTGTGTGTGAGAGAGAGAAAGAGAGAAAGAGCGAGTGTGTGTGTATGTGTGTGTGTGTGTGTGTGTGAGAGAGAGAGAGAGAGAGAGAGAGAGAGTACGTGTATGTGTGTGTGTGTGTGTGAGATAGAGAGAGAAATAGAGAGAGAGAGAGTGTGTGTGAGAGAGAGAAAGAGAGAAAGAGCGAGTGTGTGTGTATGTGTGTGTGTGTGTGTGTGTGAGAGAGAGAGAGAGAGAGAGAGAGAGAGTACGTGTATGTGTGTGTGTGTGTGTGAGATAGAGAGAGAAATAGAGAGAGAGAGAGTGTGTGTGAGAGAGAGAAAGAGAGAAAGAGCGAGTGTGTGTGTATGTGTGTGTGTGTGTGTGTGTGAGAGAGAGAGAGAGAGAGAGAGTGTGTGTGTACAGACTCAGGTCCCCAGTCCGCTCTGGAGCGTCCCGATCTTCTGGAGCCATTCCGAGCCCTGAGGGAAGGAACTGACTCCTCCAATCTCCTATTTTGGTGCATCCCCCAGTCTGTAGAGAGGTCGGCGGTGCGTGGGGGTAACAGATCAAAAGTCTGATGGATAGGGTATTATTTCATTGATTGACTTTATAAAGTGAAACTCCCAGATCCCTTGTTTCGTTTCTGGTGCATTCGTACGAGCGAGTCAGGCTGTTTGAAAACATATCTCTGAGGGAAGTGAAGCGGAGTTGACACGGGAGGAATGGGGATTCCGCTCTCTCTAGGAATTCTTCTTTCGTGCGCGACGAATGGATGTGGCGGGCAGCAAAAAGGAACCTCGCTATTATTCGGTTGGCGCTTTCTTCTCTTCTCATCTCATCTCTGTCGAAGATGTCAAGAAAAGTCATTTTTTCCTTTGACCCTTTGCCGACATCCTCCTACCCCTCCCCCCCGTAGAGTCGACAACATCCTATTTGCCTTGAATTCCTTGTCCCTGCGTGAGCAAATCGAATTTTTGAATGCAGAGTGTACAGGGGGCTGGGGCTGGTCTCCCTGCATTCCTGGCAACAGCGCTGTCTACAGATGGCTACCCAAGCAAATTTGAGAGGAAAGAGGGAAGACGGAGAACCTCTAGGAACAGGAGACGCAGGGACTGCAGGGGATGTGGGCCCTCTGATGGATTTTCGAGACGTCGTCTACACAGCTCCCACCTCAGGTCAATTCAGTTCTGCATGTATCGATACAGATTTTCATTTCTGCGTGCAGTAAGATCCAGCATCGATCAAGCATGCTTTTACCACATGTTTCACGTTGTATGTGCGCCTGCTTACCCGTTTGTTCTTTTTTTCTTTCAGAGAAATGACCCGACAGAAGGAGCAGATGGAGTCTCCCATTCCTTCGACGATCCCTCCACGCGTTTTCGCATTCACAGAGAAGTCAGAGAGGAAGAAAGAGCTGATGTGGCGTTCACCTCTCTCTTTTCATTTGACTCTGCTGCAAGTTGTTGTTGTTCCAATGCAGGAGGGAAGTCCCTGGTAGCCGAGATTCTCTTGGCTAGGCGGGCCCTCTTCCAAGGGAAGAGAGGGATTGTGGTCCTCCCCCTGGTGGCTCTGTGCGAGGAGAGAGTAGCGAGCCTCCAGAAGTGCTGGGGGAGTGAGTCGGCAGGTCTGAAGATCCAACCCTGCCACTCCGGAAAAGGTCCGTCAAATCATTCATTCATATGATCTGTGCGTGCGTCAGACAATTAAGCAGGAGGGTGGACGTGCGAGTCATGTGTCTTGTCGAAGGCACACCGAGATGACAGCTTCGTCCTGCGTGTTTGTCTTTTTGTCTTCTCGAGTGCTGGCGTGTCTGTTCGGACTTCCCGACTCAAACGACTGTTCTGTGTGTGCAGGCCAATTTTCATCTATTAGGTGACGCCAATTTCTTCGTGTTTCTCTTTTCTCTGCAGGCACGTGGAATTCGTCTGTTGATGTTGCTGTGTGCACGATCGAGAAGGCACTCCCGGTTTTGAACAGGTGGGGGGGTGACGCTTGGGGTATGATCTGAAAGCGGAGAAAAGAAAGCCGGGCTTGGTTGGGGATTTAGAGAGAGAGTTGATGTTTCTCGCCCATCGCTTCTGTTGATTCGAAATGAAGGCATCCATGTCCAGCAGGCAGAGACAGAACAAAGGAGGGGAAAAAGGTAGTTTCAGGGGGCTGTAGCATCTAGGCCGGGTGTATCCGTGGGTCTGAGAGAATGAGTGAACAAGTGAGTGAGTGAGTGAGTGTGGGAGTGAGTGAGTGAGCGAGTGAGTGAGTGAGTGAGTGAGTGAGTGAGTGTGGGAGTGAGTGAGCGAGTGAGTGAGTGAGCGAGTGAGTGAGTGAGTGAGTGTGCGATTGAGTGAGTGAGTGAGTGAGTGAGTGAGTGAGCGAGTGAGTGAGTGAGTGAGTGAGTGAGCGAGTGAGTGGGTGAGTGAATGAGAGTGAGTGAGTCGGAGTGAGTGAGTGAGTGAGTGAGTGAATGAGAGTGAGTGAGTCGGAGTGAGTGAGTGAGTGAGTGAGTGAGTGAGTGATTGAGTGAATGAGAGTGAGTGAGTCGGAGTGAGTGAGTGAGTGAGTGAATGAGAGTGAGTGAGTGAGTGAATGAGAGTGAGTGAGTCGGAGTGAGTGAGTGAGTGAGTGAGTGAGTGAGCAAGTGAGTGAGTGAGTGAGTGAGTGAGTGAGTGACTGCAGGATAATCTTCGAGGGAGAGCGGTCTCTGTCCTCTCTGGGGACGCTGACGGTCGACGAGGCGCACATTCTTGGGGATCCTCAGCGGTGAGGACAATCAGGCAGAATAGACAGAAAGACAGACAGACAGACAGATTTGGGGGGCTTAGTGTCGCTCCCAGGCTATTGTGGTGGCGTGGGGGGTTGTGGGCAGCCTGGCTCTATCAGATTCTTTTATGCGTCGGGCAAGAAAAAGAGAGGCGAAAGGAAATTGAACACTGTGTCTACATGCGTGCCTAGGCAAGAACGGCGCGTGGACTGTGACGTCGATCCTGAGTGTTGGTTTGCTTACATGGTCGTCTCTCTCTCTCTCTCTCTCTCTCTGTGTGTGTGTGTGTGTGTGTGTGTGTTTGTGTGTTTTTCTCTAATATTGTTTTATCTCGTCTCTCTCTCCCTCTCTCTGCCTCTTCTTTTGCAGAGGATTTCTCCTTGAGATTTTGATTTTGAAGATTTTGTACCTTCGAGAACTGCAACGGAAGAAGGAGGCAGCAGCGAGAGCCGCAGAGGAAGAGGAGGAGAGGGAAAGAGAAAGGGAAGGGGAGGGGGGGGCGGAAGAAGACGAAGAGAACGTGCGCGATCGCGGTCCAACGAAAAGGCGAAAACTTCGGGAGAAAGAAAAGGACAGGAGAGAGAACAGAGAACGGGAAAGGAGACGGAAAGAAGACTTCGCGCCCTTCGACTGTCGCATCATAGCATTCTCTGCCACACTTCCGAATGCCCAGGAGGTCGGTCAGCTGAAGCGTATGTGTGTGTTCATTGTTGAAGCTGTATGTGTGTGTTCATTGTGCTGATCTTTATACGTCGAATAGGATATCAGGTGTGACTAACCGGGTCGGGCGTGTTTCTGTGTATCTGTTCAAGCGTGAGAGCAGAAGAAAGTTGGGGATACATAAGCTGGCGTTTCATTTCATGAGGCCCTTTCTGATCCTGAATATCCTTGCTGACTTTCTCCCACCCTTTCTCTTTAGGGGGGGGCGTTGACCCATATCTGTCTGTGTGTTTTGCCCCTTTCCCCTTTTCTCTTGCAGCTGTCGGATTGGATGGGAGGGGTGTCGTTCCAGTCAGCAGAGAGTGAGCGGCCCGTTCCTCTGGACTTCTACCTGAAAGTGTCTGGGTCTCCGAATGTGTTCGCATTGAATTCGAAGGGGGGAAGTGAAGAGTCCGAGTTTTCCTCTTCCCCCTTTTCGACTGCTTCTGGATCTCCGTCCTTCCCCTTCTCCCCTTCTGCCAGCGCAGTTGATACTGGATCTGGTGGGACCGCGGGAGCGTCTGTGATTAACGGCAAAGCGACGGCAAAGAGCTCTTCGCCTTCTGTCAATATGAACGCGAAGGAGAAAGAAAAGGAAAAGGCCTTGTTTGAAGGGTTCAGAGTAGTAAAGCAGATGGGGGTTGCTGAGGGGGAGGTTCTTGGAACGCTGGTTGCAGAAGGCATCGGCATACATCCAGACAGACAGGCAGAGCTTGATGTGGAAGTGAAAGGGGGCGAAGGGGGACATAGTGGAAGATTGGGTGGAAGGGCAGAGGAGGCGAGTAATGGACAGGTACTAATCTTTTGTTCTTCTCGGGCGAAGACGGAAATCACAGCGAAGGAAGTTGCAAGGTCAGATCAGAATTCTAGCAGGGTAGCTGTTGCATTTCTCGTTCGTTCCCCCCATCTGACTCCATGCATGGCGACTGTAGATTGCATGACACAGTACTCGTATCATGCATGTTGTTTTTTGTCTCCGTCTCCCCGCCTTTTTATCTGAAGATCTGAAGTTGTGCATCCCTACCCACCTTCTGCTCTCTCTCAATTCTTCTGACTCTTTCGAACAAACGAGTGAAAGTCGATCATGTGGAGTGCTTCGTCTGCTGCCAATATTTTTGTTTTACATTCCTGAGCAGAGAGAGAGCCGATCCTTTGTAGAGAGAGGCGGAGATCCCTCACTTGCCCCGCAGGTTTCTCTCCAAACTTCGGGGGGCGTCTCCGTCTCCTCCCAAAAGGCACAGCCTTTCCGAGGCACTCACCTCTACAGTCGTGCACGACGAGGATGATGAGCTTGATTTCCCCTTCTTCGGAGCGGAACTGGACAGCAGGGGCTCTCTGCTTGAGAGACGGCGTCTCCTTGTGGAGTTGGAAGTTGCCGCAGAGGGGTATGGGGGTGGGGAGGGGCAGGAAGGGGGGGCGTGGAAGGCGCTGGAGGTCTTCAAAGAGTGTGTGCCTTTGGGAGTTGGGTTTCATCATGCAGGTCGGGGGAGGGGGTCTCTGGACGGGCTGTTTCATTTTGTTTTTTCGGGTCTTTTCTGGGGAGACTTTTGTGTCTGTACTTTCTATGCGACTTTTTGTCTGTCTGGATTATATTTTGTTCACCTGGAGGGTACTGTCTCATGATTATCGATCGAGGTGCTGTTCATTCTTCCTGCCCCCCTTCTGTCTGCAGGTCTGGGTGTTACGGAGAAGAGGGCAATAGAGAGAGGGTTCAGGAAAGGGACACTACGGGTTCTCTGTGCGACCTCAACAGTCGCAGTGGGGGTGAATCTGCCAGCATCCAGGGTGATTTTCTCGCCTCCTCTGAAGGTGAGGTCGAGTCGGTTGTTTAAAAGCTGCTCGGCCCTTGTACGTTCGCTGAGAAGAAGGGATGCTTGCGTGTGTATACTTTGTGTGGTACCCCTGGATGCGGTTTGTGTCGATGTTTCGGAGTTTTTGAGGGCACCTTCGACAGATGAGGATACACGTTTCGAGCAACTGTCTCCTCCCTTTTCTGGTATCTGTGTGTCTTCAAATGGCGAGGGGATGCATAGTTCTGTGACAACAATGTTTGTGTGAGTGAGTAAATGAGTGAATGGGCCATCATTTATGAGGTGTGCTTGCAGGTGGGCACTGCACCTCTTGATCCAAGACGCTTCTCTCAAATGGCGGGGCGTGCAGGGCGGTTGGGGTTTCATGACAGGTAGGTGTATGTGTGTGCGTGTGTGTTACGCGCATGTGTACGTGTGTCTGTGTGTGTGTTTTTGTGCAAGCGGGCAAGATAGTAGACGACCTGCACAAGTCAGGATCCTTTCTCGTGAAGAGGCTGGATGGCAACCACGGGATTGATGCATCGTTGTGAAGCGTTAAAAAAAGAAAGGAAAGGAAGAAAGAAAGAAAGAAAGAAAGAAAGAACGGAAGGAAGGAAGGAAGGAAGGAAGAATGAAAGAAAGAAAGAAAGAGCATTCTGGCAAGTCATTTCGAAAGTTCCCGTGAAATCAAAAGAGAGTTATTTGGATGTAAAGATATGCAGCTCGCACCCCCTGATGCCTTCATGCGAGCTGCTTATTTACTGATTTCTGTTTTTATCTGTACATTCCTGTACTCCATCTCTTTCTCTGAAACAGTTCTCACTGTCCATGTGTATGCGCAGAGGAGAAGTGTTCGTTCTTGCTGCAGCCTCAGAAATCAATCTGGCAAAGGTATGTCGACTTACCTCTTCGCCTCTGTGCGCGTGTCTGTCAGTGTGTCTGTCTGTCCGCGAGGAACGAAGAAGGAAAGATGAAAGGATCTTTTGGGACAGCTGGTTTGCCTCTGTCAATTTGTTGATTTGGTGCGGTGCTGCATAGTTGCCTGTTTCCACTCGTGTGAAGGGAGGCGGGGGGGAGATGGAGCGACGGACCTGTGGTACTGCTTGGTGCTTCTGCTTCGTCTGCTTGGGTTTGCAGGTGCATCTCTCTCTTCTCTGTCCGTTTACTTTGGTTGGTGGGTTTTGCTGATTGCAGAAGCTTCTAAAGGGTGGAGATGCCGGAGTGAGTAGCCAGTTGCACGGGCAAAACCTTGCAAGAGCTGTGATTGAGGTCTGTCTGCTCGGAAAGAAGACAAGCCCAGCTCTTTGTTTGGTATTTCTTTTCCTTCCTTTCTCTCTCTCTCTCTCTCTCTGTGTGTGTGTGTGTGTGTGTGTGCGTGTGTGTGTGTGTGTGTGTGTGTGTGTGTGTGTAGGTGTGTGTGTGTGTGCGGGCGCGCGCGCGTGTGTGTGTGTGTGTGTGTGTGTGTCTTGTTTTTTTCCTTCTCTCTCTCCCCCCCCTCTCTGTGTCTATCTTTCTTTGTCTCGATGTTTGTCTCTGCAGCTCACTGTGTCGTGTTTTTGGTTTCTTTCGAGGGTGTTTGATGACCCCCTCACTTCAAAGCTCGTGCGGTTGTCTGCAGATTCTGTCGCTTCCTGAAGTCCAGACTGTCGAGGACGTCACTCGGGTCCTACACGAGTTCTCCCTCAGATGCAGACAGGTAGGTAGGTCAGACAGCTGAGACAAACGCTCAGGGGCTAGTGTCTTGTGGAGTGTCCGTCTGATAGACAATCATTGCAGGTTACCACCATCACGAAACAGAAAAATCCATACGAAAAACTCTCTCTCTCTCTCTCTCTCTCTCTCTCTGTCTCCCTCTCTCTCTCTCTCTCTCTCTCATACACACACACGCGCGCGCGCGCTCTTTCCCCTGCGCGCCCTCCCTTCTGCCCCCTCTTTGATGTGCAGATTTCGACCCAAGAGGAGAGAGAGAAATTTGTGGAAGAGCTCCAGACGGTGTTCCGATACCTCATCAGTGGCAGGATCGTGACGGTCACTGGAACTCACCCATGCTCCCCCCTATCGGCTGCACAGCCTGGTCAGACGGTCAAAAGCCGAGGTCATCCCACAGTACCGGAACCCACCATCACACCAACAGGCCCCGTTGCGGTCAAGGGGACCAACAAGGACCCCGGCCAGGCCTCACACGAGGGCCCCGGATATGCCGCAGCTTCTTCAGAAGAGTTTGCGGAGAAGGAAAATACAAACGGAAGTAACGGAGTGGAGACAGAAGTCCAAATTAAAAAGGAGAGTGAGAGCAAAGAGAGAGGCGGGGCGGGGTCGAGTGGGAGTGTCGAGAAAGGAAAGAGAGAGGAGAAGGCCCCGGCAGACTCCTCCTCCTCCCCCCCACAGGCGCTTCCTCCACGGAAGATTCCACCTGCATGCCGTCTCCAGTTGTCAGATCTTGGTGGGTCTGTGTGTTGTGTGTTGTCTTGTAGTGAGGTGCCTGTCCCTATTTCTTTGCAAGAGAAGAATTGTGTGCGTTGACCACATTCCATTCATATTTGTCCGGCCGGACAGATGCCTTTCTTGTGACATCTGCACGTACGTGTGCGAACAAAGGAATGCAAGCAGAGAGGTGCAGGAGGGTGGAAGGCAGAGAGAGGGCATTTGCAGATTCGCAGTGAAAAAAAATGGGGACAAATAATACATGAAGAAGAGATGCGAAGCGGGTCTCAACTGCATGCAGCCCCTCTTATCTCTGCATCCCACCAATCGCGTTCTTGGATCTCTCTGGCTTCTTTTTTTTTTTTTTTTTGCAGGAGTTGCGTTGGTTGATTCGTCCTTCAGCATTCCTGAGGGTCTTGAGACCTCTGTCGAACTCTCTCGTGCTCTCTGCCAGGGCCTCTGTCTGTCTACATCTCTTCACCCTCTCTTCCTGGCAGGTAGGGCGTTGCGTGCCTGTGACTGCGGACAGTGTGGGTGAAGGGTTTTCGCTGTGCCGTCTGGTTCTCTGTCCTCATGGTGACTAGGATGTACGTCCCAGTAGACTAGCTTGGTCTCTTTTTTCTTTCTGTCGGCCTTCCATCTTTCGCGAGACTATCAAGCTTCCTTGCCTTCTCCCGAAAAGTTGGACAGAAGTTATCTACCTTTCATCTATCTGTTTTTTCTGGTTGAATCCAATGCACTCTTTCCTCATTCATAACTGTGCAATGACTCTTCCTCCAGTCAACCAACCAGCTGGGTGGAGTGTTGAAGTCCGGTTGTTTGCCTTGATGCGGCAGTTTCTTCTTGTGGAAATATGTGGACACTACAGTGTGATGCGGCAGTTTTTTTTTATAGAAATAAATATATGGGCACTCCTGACCGTGTGATGATGCCTACTGAGAGAACTCTCTCTGTCGATTTGGTTTGGCGGTTCTTTTCTCTCTCTCGTTTTTTCTTTCTTTCTGTCTTTCGTTCTTTTCTTCCGCCCACCTTCCTCCTTTCTTTCTGCAGTCCCTGCCGACCCCCCTTTGAACCAACTGGATTGGCGGAAAATCCTTCAAGTCGTCCGCAGGGGTGCGGGTAACTCGGAAGTGAGGGAGTTCATGCAGGGACTCGGGCTGTCTCCAGAGTGGTTTGTCCAGGTAGGGGGGGGGCTGGGTAGGTGGGAGGGATGCCTGGCTGTCCATCATTTCCTGTCGCAAGACCTTCTCCCAGTTTTCTTTTGGGTGCTACCGTCAGTGTTTTTCGTCTCTCATTCCACTAGTACATCCTCGATCTCTTCTCTTCTGCAGGCCGCTCAGGAACCTCCTAGCTTCACACCCGCCTGGAGGATGTACGACGACGTGCTGCATGGGAGGTGGGTCAATGTCTCTTTCAGCCACTCTATCGGCCTGTCGTTCTTACATTCCAGCCTTCTCGCTCGGGGGCTTCGGAGAGAAGAGACAAGAATCTCCCTCCTCTCTGCTTAATTGTGCTTGATGAGTGGAGCTAGGTGACCGTGTTGAGAATCGTGAATGAATATTCATGCCGCCGCGGTGTTGTCCTTCCTGCATGTCCACCCAGCCTCTTCTCTTGTTTGTTCATCTTCATCTTCCTTCCTTCCGTGTACCTTCACTCACATGCATGCATGCATGAATGCAGGAGACCCTGTCCGGGCACGGTGCGGGAACGGGCAGCCCTCAGACACCGCCGCTTTGCGTTCGCCTGGGCGCTTTTCTTGCTCGCGGAGACGGACAAACAGAGAAGAGAGGGCGAAATGCAACATCATCAACAGGCACACCCAGGGGAGAGGAGAGCGAGGAGAGACGCAATGGGGAAGGTGGCAAGGGCGTAAGTCGGCTTCTCTCTCTCTCTCTCTCTGCCCGTCTGGCTGTCTTTTCTCTTCCTCTTGTATTCCTTCCCGAGTTTTGATGCTTTCATTTCGCCTCACCTTTCCTCTTGCCTTGCCTTTCCTCGAGAGGGCCACGACGAAAAGCACGGGAGAGCACAAAGAGACACCTGAAGTCTCTATCGGTGTGGGTTTCTGCCTGAAAATGGCGTTGTATCAGACCTTTTGGGGTCATGGCAGTCCTCGTGTACCTTTTTGCGTTTCATCTTTGCTTCCCCCTTTCTGTTCTGTCTGCACCAGCTGCACAAGATGAGTTGGAGAGGTGTTTTTCTGTGCCTGAGAAAAGTCTGTGTCGCCCTGTCTCTGTCTTGACTGTCTTTCTGTCCGCATGTCTTTCTCCCTTGGACCCTGTCGTTGTCTCTGTCTCTGTGCCTCTCTTGCCTTTCCTTTTTTTAATTCTATTATCTCTTTCTCTCTCTACTGTCTCTTTCGTCTGCGTGAGCGTGTTCGTGCGTGTAGGTTCAAGTGTCTGTTTGGCTGTCTGTGTGTTTGTCTGTTTGTGCATCTATCTATGCAAACACAGGTACGGCACCTCGGTGGGAGAGCTGCAGGAGTTGCAGAAGCAAACGATGATGAGGTGAGGTGAGGTGAGATGGAAGGCTGGGTGGATTTATTGCAGGGACTGACTGTCAGCAGTTGACTGAATGACCGACTGATGGACTGCTTGTGTGATTGCTCACTTGGCTGACTGGCAAACTGACTGCCTCACTGAGTGACTGACCGACCGACAAAGTGACGGGCTCACCCTCTGACCGCCCGATTTTAAGATTTAAAGGACCGGTGCTGACTGGAAGTTGTTGGTTGGACCGAATTAGTTTTTTGACGACTCGGACCGTGTCGAGTTCTTGCTCTTTTCTCTTTTCGTGTGATGACCTGAGAATTCGGATTGTCTATCCGCGTGTGCAGATGCGGGATGCTGAGAAACTTCACACTGAAAATGGGATGGTCAGTCGGTGATGGGGGATTCAACGGCTTATTCATTCATTCATTCATTCATTCACTTATGGACACCAATAGCTCATTTGCAAGTGTTCATCTTGTGCCTGCACGACCGTCGTATGCTCGCCTGCTCCGATTATTGTCACGGGCAGTGGTCTTTTCAGGACGTCACTCCCATGACTGTTTGTTTTCTGCAGGACGGGGATCTCTGAGGTGTTCCGTCTGTTTGCGGAGAGGGGTGACGTCCGCCTGACGTCGGTTCGTTCGTACTCCGGCGGGAGGGGGAGGGGGCCGCCTGAGACAGAGACAAGTGGTGGGGGTGTGCAGAGAGGGAGAGGCGTAATGGCTGATCCTGAGAGTTGCGAGGAGGAGTTAGAGAGACAAAAGAGGGTGGGAGAGGTGCTGCAAATAGAAGACCTCAGGGTTCGTCGGTTGGTTGGTTCATGTGTGGGCACCGGAATGCATGGGCGTTCATGCGTGTGTGTCTATGGGATCTGGTTCCTGTGTCTGCATCAGCAAAGCACGTCGCCCTCTTTTCTATGTGGAGAGCTCCTCCGTTTTCTGTTTGTTGCGCAATGCGAGAGAAGCGATTTGATGGAAATGGCAGCAGTGTCTGCGTGACAAGGCCCAGCTTCAACGAAGCCGCCGAAAGAAAGAGAGTCTCAGATCGGAGGATTTTGCTTTGGCTCTCTAGACAGACCGTTCCATGCTGAATGAATGTGTGATAATGGAATGGGCGGATGAGTGCATGCAGGAGCATCCGGACAAGTGCGCAGAATTGTTGGAGAGAGGTCTCGATAGTCTGGAGGGAATCGTGGGAGCAGACGAGGAAGACTTGGTTGAGGTCTTTCTTTCTACACTTTCTTTCTTTCTCTTCCTCCACGATGTTTCCCCTGGCTGTCTCTCTTCCCCCTTTTCCATTTCATACATTCACGAATGCGCTCGGCATACGAAGGTGATTGCGAAAAAATAGAGAAGGAATGCGAAGCCAACGAGACCCGCAAACACCCGCACCAATTACGAGAAAACAAAACGTTGTAGGACTTTCGGTAAACGGTTGTTATTTGATTTGCTCACTAGGGACCCTCCAGAAGTTTGCCTCTGTCTCACTCTCTCTCTACGTGTGTATCGAAACGCTCCTTCCTGCGTTGCAGTAGAAAGAGGTGGGGGAGTGGTGTCTGTCGACCGGCTTTCTTATCAGTTTGTGTCTCACTCTGTCTGAAAGCAAACATACCGCCCGTTCATCTTTATGTCTCTCTCCCTCTGTTTGAATGCATAGTGTCATTTCATGTGTCTGTTTGTATATCTGCTTTCCTGTCTCTGTCTTTGGGAAGAGAAAAACAAACTTGTCTTCTCTCTGTTTGCAGGTGTTTCTTGACCCCCTTCCCGAGCATGTCACACTAGACACTTTGAGGGGTCGAGGAGGACTAGGAGAGGTTAGAGGGGCAAAGGGGGAGGGTGGTAGGGAGAGAGAAAAGGGAGAACTCGCTGCGATAAGGGAGGTCGGTGAGAGAGCAGTACAGGGAGGCGACGCTCACAAAGGAAGCGCCATGACGGCGTCTGTGGGGTTGCTTGCCGAGGCGGAAGAGGGGAACTGGGAACAAAAAAGAGAGGGTGGGGAGGTGGAGAGAGACGGGCAGAGGGAGAGGGAGAGGCGAGACGAGGAAGAGATGGAACAGCTGGAGTGGAGAAGGGATGTCGCAAGGGCAAAAGCCCACGCAGTGAGGGACAAGGCAGCCAGCCTTCTGATAGAGAAGAGAGAGGTCAGTCAGCTGCAGCTAGGGGGTGCCCGTGATAGGTGGTCTCCTTCAGTATGTGTGGAGGTGAGCTGAGAGATGGGCAAGTGCAAATTATCACGGATGTCATCCTGCCTCACTCTGAAGTTGCATTGTATTTCATCTTCTGCTCTCCGTCTTCACAGACTCACGGAGGCGTGCCAGTTTTTAGTTTTTTGTTTCCTTTCTTTACTCCTCACATTCATGTCTCTTTCTTTCTGCTTTCTTCTGCGTCTGCATTTCACTCTCTGACTTGCAAAACCGCAGACTGCCCTTGAGCAGTTGAGGGAGACTGCGAGGGCTTCTCTCTCAGTATCTCTTGAGAGGGGGAGGAGGGAAACGAGAGAGTCGAATAGAAGGGAAGGGGGATCAAGCAGACACGACAGGTACGGGGAAGGAACAGCAGCTTCGTTTCCTTTCGTGGAAGCAGAGGAGAAGAGGGGCAACGGAGAGAAAGCAGGGGGGACGGAAGCCCCTGCTCGAACTGCACGCGGGGTGACGAGGTCGAGCAATCCTCTTCATGCCGTGGTTGTGTCGGCAGACGGCACGCAGGCAGGGAGAGCTAGACCAGCAGATTCTGTGATGATGAAGAGAAAGCGACCGTCGTTGGTTCAAGGAGGGCAAAGGAACGGGAAAGTGCAGAGAGAGAGGGAGGAGTCTGATGAGGATTCGGACTTGGATCTCGTGGAAGTGACTGATGTCGGGGGTGGCAGTCCGGGCGGAACTTTGACGGGGGTGCCGGTATCGTCTTTTGCATCTGGTGATGCTGTACATATCCTTTCAAAAGGGGTCTATCCAAAAGGGTTCAAAGAAATGGAGAGCACTCAGGAGAAGAAAGGGATGGTTCTCGGAGCGGTGGCAGGAGGTGTTGAGGGTCCGCCTGGATTTGTGCAAGCACAAGGTTCTGCGTCCCCCTCTGTGTCTGCCTTTGGTGCAGGAGGGGCGGGGAAACCTGGGACTCTTTTCGAGGGCAGCGGAATCGATTCTGACGATGCAGAGTGGCTCGAAGAAGAGTTTCTCCGGGAAGTGGGTATGAGTGATCTTGAGGACGCGCTGTTGGATTCTTCTGCCTCGGGCCCCGAGGAGGACAGTGGAGAGGGAGATGCGAATCTCTCCTCGGATGATGATTTCACAGAGTTGACTTTTTGAGTGACATGGAAGTCAACATAGTCAACGGTCATCCTCAAACAGAAAGATTTGAACAGACTACATTCAAACAAAGTATGAATTTCAAAGATTGTGCATACAAACATTGTAATTTATCTAGCTTGGATTGCTGCCAAATAGATTCGTATATCTAGATTCGTATGTATGGACAGTATCGTGCATTATAATTTTAAGATAAATCAATCCATCAATTTTTGTGGACTGCCAATGGCCTGTTAAGTTATTGAAACATAAAATTCTTAGTAAAATTCTATGCCAATGTATGTTATCTGATGATGATGATGATGATTGAGGGTTAAATTCTAGACCCAGCGAGGTTAGATCCCAAGCCACTAACAAGGCTTTGAGGACAACGGTCCAACAACCCAGAGCATGCATTCATGGGGGGGGGGGGGGGGTAAGGAAGCCTGCATGCCAATCGGATTGATTCGACTCAACTTGCCTGATCGAAACAATGAACCTTCTTGAGACACTCAGTTAGCGCTTTAGAACCGCTTCTAGGTAGGATTGTGCACAACAGCAACACCATTTCCTTCATTTTTTTCTCGTTATATCTGTAGTACGCCTCCCTGTTACACCCGCAATGCGTTGTGCGATCTGTATTCTTATGTTGATGGGCACTCTCTGTTTTATAATTTCATACAGTTCTTTCAGCCTGCTTCGCTCCCTTTCCGAATTTTTACATTCTATCAGGACATGGACTTCATTTTTTATCATACGCGATCGAGGGGGACAAACATTTATTACATAGACATTCTGGTTGAGTCCTATCTATGTCCCCCCCTATCAGAGCCCTGAGAAGTGTACGGAAGCCTGCGGAGGACTGTAACAAACTCCTTAGCAGAGGTTCAACATTGCACTCTATCAATTCACTTCTTGAGCGCCATTTCCTTTCACTCAGAAGATACATGGCCAAACGTTGTCTGGTCAGATTCTTGGATTGGAAAGGAGAGAGATTTGCAAGGCGAGGGAAAATTTTGTTTCTGTCTTTAACGTTTTTAGTGTCTTCCTTTAACCAGTCGGACAGCCACGTACCCTCCACGATCTTTCTTGCCACCTTTTTCCTCCTGCCCTTGCCTTTTCTTCTAAACTCGTCCCCCACTGCGTTGTTAAGATTTACTTAGAGGGGTTAGCGCTGGTGAGTGTTTGCAGAGGTTGAAGGCTCTTTAGGGGTTGATGGCGCTGAGGTAGTTCAAGTCGATCCCTAGTGACAGACTCGATCCATGTCAGAAACATGCAGATTTCTTGTGATTCGACGATCATTCTAATTTTATTGTAGTCTTTCGAAAGTCTTCCATCTGATTTTGATCGAATTGTAACAGGCTAATATCTGTATGATATGAGACGTTAACGTTCTGCATCTTCTTTCTTTGATGTTTAAAAGGGAGATAGCCAGGATTGAATCCATGACCTTCTGCTTGTTAGTACTGTATGCTAACCACTAAGTTATGAAAACAAGCGACGCGCACGATTTTCTTTTGCATAGTACTATTTTAAACTAAAATTGATTCATTTAATTTCTATCTTTTTTCTAAGTATGCTTATAAGTAGTATATAACATTCGCCCCTTTCTAAGATCAAAATTCCATGCTCGATTCATGCATGATCTTATCTCATAGCAGCGTTTGGCAAAAATGGTAATGAGGGCCACAAAAGAGAGCAATCCAGTGAGACAGCCAGTCATTTCACTACACAGGACGGTTAGGAGTTACTACCGGGCCCCTTAGGGAGGCGGCGAGTTACCGTTACTTTGGTAACCATGGGGCGGTAACTTGGGGGCCCAAGGGCCCCTACCACTACCATGGTAGTTCGGGCCAAGACCCCGGCAAAGGATACAAAAAAAGCGCGACGCATGGATTGAAAAAAAATCCGTCTCCTTCAAATCCGTTTCAACTTTCGAAAATCAATTTTTAAACGAAGGTCAACCTTACTTGTGGTCAAAATTATAGAATCGTTTCTCTTCTGTCCCCTGTCAGAGCAGACGGACAATTGACGAAGGCTGCAGTTCGGCAGTGATCAGTGCTTTCTCACTGTACGTGGGAAACTGGGAAACAAGACTGAGTGGTCCGCTTCTTCCTGGTTTACTGTTCACTGTGTCTAGTAATTTTCGGGTTTCTTGTCTTGTCGTGAGACGCAGTGCAGTGAAGTTTTTCCTTTCTTCTCTCTCCCCTCTCAGTTGGCTATCATGGCCGAGCCGACTCAGCCGAGAACTGAGTCAGTTGTTGACCTTTTGGCACAGAGGCTCAGGAATGGCATTGCAAGCCGTCCCGACTATGTTGAGGCTGCCCTCGCCCCTCGAGACTTCGGCATGATGGAGACGGCCGAATTTGTGGAGCAGTTTGGAACTCCAAAGAAAACTGTTCCCCCATACGTCCCTCCGAACAGCCAGAAGTTCTTCCTCCTTTTCTGTGCGCGTTGTCTGTTGAAAAACCCAGATGCTCAGCCTTTTTTGCTGGACCACAAAATTGGAACCTTTGTCTCCCATGTGGCAAAGTGCGGAGAGGCGTCTTCTCGAATCCCGTACACCACCTCCCGAGGAGGGAGGGGGGGCGTTTGAGCTGCAGGGGCGCTTGAGGCGAAGTGGGTTGTTCTCTTTCTCTCTCTCTCTCTCTCATACATACACACACACACATGGTGACACACACACACACACACATACACATACACACACACACACACACAAACATACGAAAAGAGACTCTCTCAGCTTCGTCAGTCTCCATCTCTATTCCCCTTGCTCAAGCTGACTGGAAGGGAGCCTTCCGTCTACACGTCCAGGCCTCATTCTCCCTTGCTCACATCTTGATTTTGTCTTTGTTTGTGTATGCCTGTGAGGGCCGGGTTGACGACCATCCTCGCTCTCTGTCACTCACACACACACACACACGCACACATACACATACACACACACACACACACACACACACACATATACACACACACACACATATACACACACACGAAGAGAGACAATCTTTTTTCTTTTGTTCCTCTCTTCGTTCTTCTTTTTTTTATTATGTGTTTCCCCCCCGGCTGGAAGAGGCAAACCACGCGTTCATTTAGGGTTGACCGCCCGAAGTCTGGGTGGGGAGGCAGCGACACACCTCCCCCCTAGTCACCCCCCTAGGTCGCATTTTCGTTGGACTCCGCTGGATCAATCAATCAATCAGTACGTCACTGGCAGGCCTCACTAAGTGAGCTCGCATTCATGATATGTTTCATCACACAGTTGAATAATTGGCAAGGTACTACAGCATTATAATTATGACATAATGTTATCATTTATAGTGATAGAGTAATATCTCTGATATTATGATTATTATCTCAGATTGATCTAAGAGTTTAGTAACATTGATATAACAATGGTGTTTACTCTGTAGCCTTTGTTAATTGTAGATTTGATGGTAAAACTAGATAAAACAGGTTTGAAGATCACTAGTATTAGGAAAAATATGCAATCCTACCACTACCATGGTCATAGTACTAAAAACTACTACCGTAACCGTGAAATTGGTAACCCGGGCGGCCGCATCCTACTATCGTTACTCCTAACCGTACTGTGTACATTTCACTGTCTTAACGAAGGGTTCACACAAGCCAGCGAAGCACTCATTCCACACCGCCTGGGGTAGAGCACGGTCAATCGATTTGATACATTGGACGAAGCCCCTAATCAACTTATCTAGCATGTTATAGAATATATGTGTTATTCAAAATGCTAGTTCCGGTTGATTTGGTACAGAATATTGCATTGAAGTTGATCCTAAAGCTGATCACACTAAAGAAGGGACTTAAAATTCAAGGCACTCACTATAGTAGAACATACTAGAAAGAAGACGCCTAGGAAGACGCTTCAAGTTGGTCCTGAACATAATCAATGTCAATCATGGAAAATTTAATGTATTTTAAGACCTTTTCTTCAGACCTTAAATCATTTATGCAATAAGAATGCCAGAGCCCAAGGTCAACCCGACGAGCAACGTGAAGATCGAGTCGAAGACTAACAGATCCTAGGACAAATCTGTGGCGTGTTTCTGTTCTCCGATTTCTAATTCCCAGTCTTGGACTCTCTGTCAACACGGAGCTGCACAAATTGGTCTCAGGGAGGTTTGACATCCTTGCAGGTCTGGGCAGGTTCGATTTTTGAAGCACTCGTGAGAGTTTCTGCAGTCCTCATGCATCCTCTGCAGGCAGGAAGAAGAGACACAAGGAGAGCAACAAAAATGACTCAACAGGCGAGAGCTGCAGACAGGCAGACACACCGAGATAGGTAAAGGGAAATAGACAAAACACGCTCTACCAGCAAGGGTCTCGATGGAGAGGCTGATAAATAAACAGATGGACATGGAAAGAGGAAAAGACAAAGAGACCAATACATGAGGATGCGGTGAGAGAAGGCAGAGGGAGGTAGAGAGCCCCATCGAGTAGGTTCAATCAGGCTCAAAAGGAATTAATTGTATTCAGGCTGGATCACACTGGTCTGAATAAAGCTGACGTCCACCTTAAGATCTCTGGGATACCTACACACATGCAAGGCATCGCTGGCAGTACGGGGGGCGGGATCCCGGACAGAAGGCTGACAGCTCAACCAATAAGGTGGACTCGGAAGATCGAGCACCGTGACGGTGGACAGAAAAAGGGAAAACTTGGGGATACTTGCAATAGCCTCTCCAGGAACGCACGCTCTTCCAACAAAAAAAACTAATCAATCACCAGGGCGTTATGTTGACCGCCTGACCTGCGGGGAGGGCAGGCCACTCGTTCACGGGGTAGGGGAGGGTTCCGTCTCCGGTCCGACTGCAGAAAAGTTCACGAGAATGAACGGCTTTTGTTCCTTCATTTCAGATCACTTTGAGACGTACACAACACAAAGATGGCAGAAGAAGGATCTGAAGTGGGCGCATGCGTAAAATATCCGCAAAGAAAGAAGAAGTCCAACAACCAAGAGGAAGCAACATGATGCCATTCAATCGAGACGTTGCTTTTTCTTGTCTTCTCCTCCTTCCTGATCCTTCCCGCCAAATGAAGGATAGACACAACTACGGACAAAAATGCCAATAGAGTGACTGTGTGGCGTGCATGAGGGACACAGAGAAAAATAATCACATGGGAGAATACCTATTGCCGGGGGTATACAGACAAAGACGCAGGCAGGCAGACTTAGTCACAGAATGAATTTTCCGTCACAAGATGCAAAAACCGAACACGCGCAGGGAGGCACTTTTCTGACTTCCCCAAAGGAGCGAGGTTCTGCAGAATTTCCTTTCTGAGAGCAGAAATTTCACGTTTGGACAATGGATTTCGCAACTCATTCACCACGCATACAACCATTCCATCAACAGCCGACTCAATTCCCTCATGAATCCATCCAACTCTTCGATCGAGTAGTGACTGACCGACTGGGGTTTCCACTTCCGGGGCCGGGGAGGGTGCTGCTTCGGGTTCCTCCTTGTCGCGGTTTCGATATGCGATGTGTTCGTACCTGCATGGGAGGACGAAAAGAAAGCCAGCCATAAGAATGCATTCAATCGGATGAGGTTGCCGATAGATCTCTTTTCCATTGTCGCCTTATCAAAATTGACGTGCGCCCTCCAAACTCTTTTTTTGTGACATTTTCTTTCTAATCATCCCTCTGAAACTACATGAGGCCATGAAATACCCCGGTGAAGGAAGTCGGGCTCTCGATTTCCTGAGGGGAGACCTAAAGGAAGGACTGAAGCTGCACAAGAATGTCGTCTGCTGCTGAGAAGAGAAGAGACTCCTCGGGGCGCCGCGGGGCCATCACACAAACAAACAAACGAGAGACCCCCCAAAGCACCACCGACTGATCTAACCAAGAACAACACCCAACAACGCACAGATCGACCCACACGCAGAGCAGCTGAACCCATGCATCAATACCGATAAGGGCACGGCTATGCCTGCCATCCACGTAATTCATCTTGTGTTTTTAATACTTCCACGAAAAAGACCGACCAGCACACAGGACAGCAGGATCCTTCCTTCAACTCCAGAATTCCAGGAGACGGACAGGGGACGTCCTCCCCACATTTGATCGACTCGCATCCCGTCAGACTGGGGCTGTTGCTGCTGTTACGGGCCCGGGAATCCTTCCTTGTCCGGTCGAAAGACAAACCGGAGACGGCCTGCATCCATACGTCCACGCAAACTCATGAGTACAAGCATGCACGCGAAAATAGCAAGAAACAGCCTTGCATATCGTCCCCACAGCAGAGAATCACGCTCCCGAGGAGAGGAGACGGGTCAATGGACGGACAGCTAGACAGGAGCAGCTCTTTGGATCAACATGCGTGTAAGTGCATATCTGGGATTCCGTCTCCTATCCGACATTATCCGACAGCAAAAGCGGCAGCTGCTTCAGTTCATTTTTTCTCGTAAACCCGCACACTGGTTTGCAAAAAAAGATGGGAGCAGAAGAGGTTTCAGGGAGCACTCTGACCAAGAGGCAAGCCACGAGCAGGCCGAGACTCAGCTTCATCTTCTTCAGATATCTTGCAGGAATCGAACCGTCAAAAGAGACGGGAGGAACAGAAGATACTCGAGCGGGCCTGACTCCTCGTGCGTCCAAGTAAGGGAAAATTAAGCCAGCACCAAATCAAGCAAACCGTGCGTGCGAAACGGAGCGTCGTATGGGAGATTCTACGCACGTGTACGTGTCAACTTCGTCTTCCGTCTCTCGGTTCACGAATCCGTCTACTTCTCTATAATCCTTCAAGCTGGATGTATTCAGCAATGGCGTACGGAAGAAGCAGGAGCCGTTAAAGCCAACAAAATGGATACATCTCATTCTATTTATATTATATAATAGCTAGGTCCTTGAATATGTGTTCCTCAATGTTCCTCTGATCGAACTTCCTCAGAGATCGACACTGTGTATCGAGACATTTTTCGAGTCTCCACCAGATGCACGCAGTCACTTTTTGCGTGAAGCAAAAAGCTGGTCAATGCGTGACCCGCGCCCCGATCGGCGCGGGACCCGCCCCGCGCCCGCGCGGCGCCGCGCGGCGTGTGCATGCATGCATGGGCCGTCTATGCCCCGCGCCGGCCGGCCCCCGCGCGCGGATCCGCGCGGCCATATATCGGCCGATGCCCGCATGCCGCACTGAGTCGCGCGAGAATTCCAGAATGCGCATGCATGCATGCATGAGTCTTTCTTCGATCGTGTCAATTTAATTGATTTGGCGCCCGTCTATTTTAATTAATTTGCTTCATGCAGCCAAAGGAAACGCCTTCAGTCAGTCTTTAATTGTCGGAGAGAAATTTTCTGGCAGACAGGTGAAGAAAGACCCGTGCAGACCAGAACTTGCAGAACGGGCGCTCCTGCAGGTTGAAAGTGCTCTTTTGGTTTCGATTCTGTTTGCCCCTCGAAAGGCAGAGACGCGCGGGTGCATTTTAACGTTGCAGAATGAAAGGAGGAAACCTGAGTAGAAAGGCGATTCAGGCAGCACACCGCGTGATCTGCGGCAAGTGTGAAGATCAGCATGAGAGAGAGCCGGTCCCTCGTTCTGGCTTGAAATCCTGGCTGAATTTTGCCGCCCTCTTCTCCTCTCGTCACATTGCTGCACCTGAGTTCACCATAGGTCCTCTCTTCGCGGTCCACGGGGCCAGCGCTACGGATGCTTTCATAGGCCTGTTGGTCGGCAGCGTACTGGCAACCTTGAGCTGGCGTTTTCTGTGTGCTCCCGTTGCGGTCAGTCACCTAGCTAGCTTGTGTGCGTAGGCACCTGTTGCGTCATGTGATTCTTGACCGCTGTAGATTTTTGCATGCTTGCCTGCATGCCCTGATACCTGGATACATCCAGCATTTTCGTGATTGTTGGGCACAACAAGTGCTTCTCAGAGATATACATGTGTGCCTTTCCTCTGCGTGCAGGTGAAAAAAAGGCTCACGCTTTACTACACGCTCGAGCGCATTGCGGGGCGACGATTTCTGTGGGTGTACAACTGGATCTCCGCACTTGCGTTCGCTGTGATCACGGGTGCGATGTTCTCGGTCTCCGCGAGCGCTGTTGGAGCCCTGCTTGAAGTGCCCATGCCAGGACTCGAGGAGATCCTGCCGTCAACCTGGGAGTGGGTGGTTGTGTGCGCGGTCGTCGGAGCAGTCACTTCCCTTGTTGCTGCGTTCGGATACGGGTGAGTGCCGTGGTTTCCACCCCTCGAACCTCTTGCTCCCTCTGTCTCTCCATTTTTTCCCCCCTCTCCGGCTCAAATTCGGAGAGATGCGTGAGCGTCAGATCGGGAGTGCGGATGTTTTGGGCAGCAAGGCGGTTTGTATTCCTCGTCAGTTTCACCCCTTTGCGTGTGCCAGCGATGGAAGCATCGGTGCCGATGGTGGCAGGTTTTAGTTACATACGCTGCGTCCATATAGATATCCGCATTAATGTGCATCTGCATCTGTCTTCTCAGAATTGTGAGCATCTTCGCGATGGCGGTGACCCCTTACATCTACGTGGTTGTCGTCCTTGCTGGTGTGAACGTTGTGCGGATGCTGCACATCGACTCCCTGGCCTCCTTCTGGGAGGTGGCCAGGACTCAGGTCTGGACAGGGGTCAACATGAAGGGGTTTGCCAAATTTGAGCTGGCACATTGTATCTGTTTTTCATGGTCAGTCAGTCAGCGAGTGAGGAAACGGAGAGTGAAGAGGAGAGGGCGTGAGGGGGGTAAAGGAGCATGGGGCTGTGTTGTGTCTGGAGAAAGCGTGCGTGTTGTGTCACATCGATCCATCATGTAGCTGCATGATCGAAACATTCGATTCTTTTTCTCGCGAGGTCCTTGTCTCTCTTCTCCCTTTCCTCCTCGTTTTGATCACTCGATCTGGCCTTCCCTTTCCGTCTCTCGATCAACATTTGAATCTTGCTTCCAAGAGGAAACTCTCCATAGGAGTATGTAAGTATTCCTTCTTTGCCCTTCCTGGCTCAGTGCACTGGCATCTGAATTCCTCCCGGCCCCCGTTGATCGAACTTGCCCCCCGAACGTTCCTCTGGCCTGCCTGCCTGCCTGCCTGCCTGCAGGTTTGCAGATCTATTCCTCCACATAGGCCAGGGGGACCTCTCAGTGCTCCGATTTGCCAGAGACTCAAACGCAGCCTGGACCTCCTCTCTCGGGATGGTTTTGGGACACTACGTCACCTGGCTGATCGCGGGTATGATGTACGCAGTGCAACTGCAGAGAGATCCGGCCAACACAGCGGTACGTGGGTCTCTATCTTCCCGGAGCTTCCCTTCAATTCCTAAAGATTCCTTTCAATACCTTGCAAGCCACACGGAATCTTCTCCCACTAAATCTGTCGATCACACCGATACTCATAATTGGTGCTCGTGCATGTGCCCCCTCGTGCACGTTGAGTTGGAAGGAAAATAAGCATGCTTGCTGCTTCGTTAAACTTTGCCTGCCTGCGCACTCTGACAGTTTCCAGATCATTGCGACATCTTTTCTACCAGTGCGTGCGTGCGTGCGTGTGTGCCTCTCTGAATTATGTATCTATGCCCTTCCCATGTTCCTCCCTCTTTTGTACACCGTCAGCATGGTTAACCGACTTGTACTGGCGTTTCTTCGTGGTTGAATGCAGATTGCTGCTGGACCGATGGCCGAGCTTGTCGTGGGTATTCCTGGACTGCTCCTCATTCTGTTGGCTGGTTGGAGCACTGCAAATCCTCTCCTGTACGCAGCAGGCCTCGCTGTGCAGTCTCTGTTTCCCAAATCGCCTACGTGGGCAGTCACGTTGGGTGTGGGGGTAGTGGCAACTGTAGCAGGGTTGTTCCCGGGTCTTGTAAGCCGACTTTTGTCCGTTATTTCTTTTTTTGGTTTGATTCTGATGCCGGTTGGTGTCTCAATTTTCTGCGACACCTTTGTGCTCCCGCGCATGCGGATGGACGAGGAGTTCTCTGCCCACAGAGACGGCAGACACAACTGGGCCATGTCCGCCACGTGGGGGGTCACGAACCTGATCTTCATTTCACTGGTAGTCGCAAACGTTCTTGAGGTTTTCTTTGCCCCCCTTCCTGCCGGGGCCCTCGCAGCGCCTCTGTACATCGGTCTGAGCGTCCTGATGCAACGGTGGGCAAAGAAAGAGGACCAGAAAAATCAGACAGAAGACCTGGAAGGGGGGGGGCAAAGAGGCATGGAAAAGGAATCACACTCCCAGGAGGGAGATGAGGGTGAAGCTGCCGGAGTTCGGAGCCTTGTGGTCGCACTCAATGAAGACGCGGAGGGAGAGGGAGAGGAAGAGAAAGCAGAGGCAGAAAAGTTCACAGGTGGGACTGGTTTGATAGAGCGTCAACCTACAGGTCTTCGTGCTTGTCTTGACACCTCGCTTGTAGGTCCTATTGAAGAAAGCGAGTTCTGTCCTGCGGGGCTTCGATCAGGAAAGAGAAGGCCCACTTGGCTGAAATTTGCGCAACAAGACTCCCCCATGCGACTACCTGAAGTTTTGGGAGGAGATTCTGAGTATGAGGAGATGTATCAAGTGGAGAGTGGAAAGGACGAGACGGGGTGCATTGGAAAAGAAAGTGGGAACTCAGAGTCCGTCTCAGAGACAGAGACTGAAAGAGAGAAGGATCTGGAAGGATAGCTAGAGCACTGTGTAAACCAGGCAGGCTGGTTGAGGGTGTTTCTGGCAATGCACAGGTAGTGAATGAATGAATGAATGAATGTGTGTATACGCGGAGAGAGGCATTGGGGAGAGTCTGCAAGAAGAACTTGTTGAAGGAGAAGAAGGAAACAGAGGAGGGAGAAAGAGAGAGAAAGAGAAAGAGAAAGAGAAAGAGACAGAAAGAGAGTGACCGAAAGGACTGCTCGCATTCAACCCCTCCCTCCCGCCATACAGCGAAACCAAGAGAGGAAGATGGGGAGAATGAAAGAAAGAGAGCACAGCAAGGTGGGTGTGAATGTGGCTTCATGAATTGGATGCGTCTTCCTTCCTTTCTTCCTTCCTTCCTTCTTCTTCTCCGATCAGAGTACTAGGCGGAAAGAACTTTGTTCTCTGTTGGTTTTTCTGAAGAAGAGGTTGTCTGCATACATGCTGATCGACTCGAGTCGAGTCGCGCTGCTGGGGATCGATGTGCTTACTGTAATGAATGAACAGAACAGTCGATTCGATTCCATCAGAAGGTTGAATGAATGAGTGAATGAATGAATGAATGAATGAATGAAAGGTTTTCGGTCCCTTACTCATTAGGTCTTTTTTCGTCTCTCGTTCCGAGTCGGCCTGTCTGCGTTTTTCGTTTAAATTTTCGTTCTGATGATTGATATTTTTTTTTCGGTTTCTCGGAACCGACGCTGTAGATGTAGGAATCAGAGAAGAGCCTCTGGACTTTGAATGCAATAATCGAACTGCATTCATGGGTCTGCTGCCAGTGCGTTCATGAACCTTTAGGCTGCATGGGAGCCTGTCAGTGCATGGTATTTCATGCTCTCAGCGTCCCGTGGCCTGATCAGTGAAGCACTGACCCGCATCAGACCAAAAACGAGAGCGACAGATGTTGCCGTTTCGCATTCACTCTCCTTCTCTCGCGCCCCACCCCTGCATCGCCCCTGTATCATACACATTGAAGCAAGCAACCGTGCAGGTCTTCCCCATCTATGTAACTGTGTCGATCGACAAGGAGCATGCATGGATGAACGCTTGACCAATCGACGGCATGATGTGGTGACTTCCGTTTGTGCACGCACGATTCAGATTCTTTTTTGGTCCGTGCATACAGTTGTGCATGTGCTCTTGGTGTTGTGCGTATTCTTGCTTGCTTTTCCCGTCGCAGCAGGCTTGCACATACGCATGCTTTTTTGTGCCTCCAAGTACACCGACAGGAGAGGTAAGAATTGGAGTGAAGAAAGAGACACATGCAGGGTGAAAACATAACGCTCCGTCTTGATCGTCTCTCACAGGCTGTACGTGACAGGCAGTGCGTCGAGTGCGATGACATGAATGAATATGGGGCCGACGGATGTTTGGTGACTTCATCGATGCCGGAGAAGTTTAGCATTATGCAAGTACGACACACCAGCTAGGTTAGGCTGCGCAACTTCTCTACACATTTTCTTTTGGGAGAGAGAAGTTTAATCCAAGGTTTCATCAATCTATGAGTCTTTTTTTTTTGTTTGTGCGCTCAGCTTTTTATAACTTAAATGAACGGTCCAACCGTCTTGTTTATAGTATAGAGTCTATAGACTAATTTCAATAGCTACTTCAATAGTAAGTCGTTTTACTTTAACGGTCTAACCATATGGTTATGAATAACTTATTATGGTATATCAGTTGTTTGTCCCCCTCACGTGTGATCAAAGATGAAGTTCATGTCCTGATGGAATGTAAGGACTCAAAAAACTTTTTGAAGGAGCGAAGCAGGCTAAAAGAACTGTACGACATTATAAAACAGAGAGCGCCCATTGACATAAGAATACAGATCGCACAACGTGTTAAGACTCTAACTTGAGAGTGCTACAGGGAGGGGCACTTCTGATAATGAGAAGAAAATGAAGGAGATGGTATTACCGTTGTGTACGATCCTGCCTAGAAGCGGTTCTAAAGCGCTAGCCGACTATCTCAAAAGGGCTCATTATGTAGAATCGTTCCGATTGGCATGCAGGCTTCCTCATCCACCCCCTCCCCCCATTAATGTATGCTCTGGGCTGTCCTCAAAGCCTTGTTAGTGACATAGGATCTGGTGTCGCTGGATCTAAGATTTAACCTTTAATCATCATCATCATCATCATCATCATCAGCAGCAGCAGTTCCGAGTCATATATCTATAGGTTTATATTAGTTACATTGTATAATGCTTCCAAGCAGGAACGATGATTCAATTAAAGCTTAGTTCAATTTGTCTATTGATGCTAGCGCAGTTTTGCATTAAAATTTGGGAACGTATTTCACTAGGTATTTCATGAATGAATAAATGAATGAATGACTAAGCTGCTGGAGCCAAGCTCCTGGCAGTCCATGTCATGCACTGGCATATCTTTTATTAAGCCTATTGAGCATAAGAATTGATTTAAAAAAAAATGATATATAATTCTTAACATACGTCTAGATATACGTAAGTTGAAAACTAGTAAACTAGGTTTATATATTCAAAGTTAAACAAGGTATATAAAATAAATTATAAGTCAGTTTATGACTAGTTTTTCTCTATATGGCTTTACACGAAAAAAATATTTTTGCTTATGCACTGATCGAACTTTTGAATTCCCCAGGAATGAAGTTAAAAAATGAAATCCTAGCTCAAACCTCCGCATCACTTCTGAGGCGGCAGTGAGGCCTCTGCGTCTGCCCCAGGCTACTTTCAACGCACTGCTGCTACCTCCGCGCGCTGGTGATGCCACCGTGCTGACATATACATTGTCACGTACCTACGCACGTATTCAAAAATTGGTCTGAAACACCTAGTGAAACACGGGGAAACGGAAGCAAAAAGATCTCAAAAATCCGTTTCCCACTGATAATGCGAGAATTGAATAGCCCCTGGCTGCATGCCAAGCAGCTAAAGCCACCCAAATCCTTGTGCCACCGTCACGAGGGCCTGTGTGTACCCCAGGAGGGCGAACACACTCAGGTAGACCACAACGAAGACCGCGACCCCCGTTCCCACCCCTGCTGTGCCGTTCCGAAGACTACAAAGAAAAATCCCCAGAGGTCCACTGATCATGATCGTTGTAGCAAGCAGAGCGGAGAGGAGGGCCACGACTTCGGCAACTTGACGGACTCGCAGGCCGACCTGCAGGCAAAGATTCAGTCAGTCAGGGAGGGAGGGAGGGACGGAAGGGACTGAGTGATGGCACTGATTTTCTCAATTTCTCAAAGTTGTATTCACTTGAATGATTCATTGTTTTGAATGGACGTGACGACAGCCACACACTCCGTCGAGCTGTCTCCATGGAGGTGAGAGGGAATACTCCCAAATCACAACGCAAGCTTTAGGAGCCAAACGGGATAGAAGACAATCTGTGTGGCCCTGAGGAGAGGCAGACAAACAGGCGGACAGGCAAGCAGCTGGATACGGTGTACGGATCCTTTTCCCACTTTTTTTTCTTTCTGATTCAGTGACCGACAGACAGACTGACAAATAGACAGACTATGTGATTCTTCTTTTTTTCTTTCGCGACA
>JAHBMJ010005700.1:0-5000 GCA_018398765.1 Chromera velia | reverse complement strand
AACCCCGTACTGCCAGCAAAAATGGTAGGGGCACATAGCATCGCAAGACCTCGGAGTATCGAACGTAGGCAACTGCAGGTCTGTGAGGAATATAAAGGAATCTCACAGCTATGTAGCTTAGAGATAGCTTAGAGGCCATAAAACATCATAAAACGCCGCCGTATCTGTCTGCCAATCCGTGCGGCCGGCCGACGGCGCGACGCGCCGCGGGCGCCTCGCCATTCACATGCATGTGCCGAAGCCTATAGGGCCGATTAATCTCTTTAAATTAGTGGGCCGATTAATCGGGTGAATGGGCGTACGTACCTGCATGCATGCATGGACGTCTCTGATGCGCGTCTCTGTTATGTCTCGGGCTCAGTTACAGCAATGTTACAGCATGCAAGGTCCGCGACTCTGTATAGATGCAGTGACATCTCATCTGCTTCTATTATTTGTCTCGGTGACCCCATGCATGCACACATTTCTGGAGGACCCCGAATGACTCCTTGTTGCATCGTGACTCCAAGATTCCGACAGGTCAGTACATGTGATGGACTGTAAGGCGCCCGGCGACATACATACATCTTTCGCAATTGTAACATGGGCCTAACCACCTCAGCTCCACATAATAAGAGCCGACCGTCCCTCCCTTCATCAGAGGAGCCTGTGCAGAAGCAGCAGCCTTCTGTTCCAGCCCAGCCAGAGAAAGCAGATCCTGATGACCTTCATGTCGCTGCCGGGTTTGGAAATCAGAAAAGGGTCTCTGCGCTTCTCCTCACGGGCGCTAAGGTCAACGGAAAGGACACAAAAGGTTGTACCGCCCTCTACTTTGCGGCTCGTAACGGCCATGCGTCTGCTGCCTATATTCTGCTCCAGGCCGGGGCTCTTGTCGACGCGGCAAACGAAGAAGGTTGGAGGTCGCGGCGGGTAGAAGACACATTGATATGGTGTGTCTGCTTCTGCATTGAGGTGCAGACGTGAATTTGCGGTCCCACTGCGGCTTCACAGCCTTGATGACAGCCAGCAGGAGCAATCAACCAGACATTGTATCCACTCTCTTACAAAAAGGTGCAGATCCGAATGTCATCGGAAAACCCCCCGACGGAGCCGTGTCAGCTCTGATGTGATGGCATGTCAGGGGGGAAACCGGGAAGTTGTTGAGCTCCTCGTTGAGAATGAAGCCACCGAAGTGAACCTAGAAGACGGAATTCACAAGGAAACTGCGCTCTTTTTCGCAAAGGAGTTTCCACATATTGCCCGTCTGCTTCTTTCAAGAGGAGCGGATCCCTTTCTGAGGGGTTGTAGGGGGAAGTCTGCGCTGGAAGCTGCCACACCCGCCACAGCAGTTGTGATCAAAGAAGTCGCTGCCAACCGTCAGCACAAGGGAAACATGCCTCTCGGAGGTGTTCCCCAAGCGCCTGTCAGTGAGTGGGTCTCCCGTCAACGTCAGTCTTGGGAATGCATCGCGCACGGTCTCCGAGAGGGGCTCGTGCAGGTGTGGGGTCTTCCTGTTCTCCGCTTCTTGCTGGGCAAACAGTCACCGATCCCCCCTCGGAGACTGGTGCGTGCAACCCGGCCTTGTGAATCTGGCCGGGGATGGATGCAGAGGAGCTCAGGCAGCACAGCATGAAAGTGCAAGCAAGAAACTTGGGTCTGAAGATTTCCTCCTCGAGGCAGGATTTCACATCGTCTGTCTTACTTATCCATGGTTGTCTGAAGCGCACCCAGATCCTGACTGTATGCGTCTCTCTCTTGTCGTCCAACAAATGGAGGAGCAGTGGTATGCTCAGGGGGACCTGTCTGATCGGGTTTTCGTGTTTTGGGACTTCATGTCACTTTTCCTGGGCGCGGATGCTAGGGATAAAAGAATAAGAAAAAAGGACGAGAGACAGGAAGACTCTCTGCCAAAAGATCTCCTCGCTTTAGAAAAGCTCTACAGCAGCGATCACACGCGGGTATGCAGGTCCGTGCAGATTCCCCTCTTGTCTGAAAACACAACGCCCTACGAGAGAAGGGGATGGACGACATTTGAGTCTTTCGTGTGCGGATTCAAACAGCCACGATTGATATTCCACACGCAAGGCTTGGTCTCGGACTTTGACGTACAGATGGGTGCCGCTGAATCGTCTGTACACAAAAACAGCGGCATTGAGCAGACAGCGAACGCCGACGATGGGCCGAATGCGAAAAGGCTTGTGGAAACAGAGAGCGTCCTCACACCTGTAACCCCCGAAGAGTTTGATCGAACCATCTGCCGAAAGACCTTCTCAAACGGGTCAGTCACATACGGAGCATGCAAAAGCCTGTCTGGCCCTCTCAGTTGTTCAAATTTCCGAATGGACTCCTTGCTCCCACGTAATGTAGTCGGACGGTGATTAAATAAATCAGACGAAGTCCTTTTGGCCTTGCCGTCTTTTCAGTCACTGACAGCCACACTCTGCTGCATGAGCGTGTCGTTTGTCCCGCCTTCCATGCGGGCATACTGTCTTTGTGCGTGTATGTCTGCTTGTATTCTCATTTGTGATTTGACAATGTTCCAGCTGGACACAATCGATGTGTAGTCACTCCTTGTCTTCACCGAACCCCTTTCTGCTTCCTTGCCTGCCTGATCCTGCCTGCCTGCCTGCTTGGCGAATGTGTGTATGTGCATGCAGATCTAATCCCGACAAGGTCAAGAGGATGTACCGAAAGTTTGTGTGCGACTTTCTTCCAGGCGTTCGCGATATGTCATTTGCCGGACGCAAACGATTTTCCGACACAGAGGCTGGCCGGCTTGCTGACCTCCTTCGCTTCCTGCAAGAACCCCGGTCTGGATCTGGGGCGCATGACCAGAAAACGGGGGGTGAAAGTGCGAGTACGGTGGGAGCAATGAAAAACAGTGCAGCTGTGAACATTGACGTTTCAGGAACCGACATTTCGGGTGCAGGCGCCTGCCGACTTGTTTTTGCTGCATCTGGCCTCCACTCTCTTCAAATCCTTTCCTTCGCAAACACAAGGGCGGGGTTCAGCACCATCGAAGCACTCTTCAATGAATTGGACAGGCCATCTTCTTTTTCCTTCCCAGCGCTCAAGCATGTTGATTTTTCAGGCTGCAAGAATCTCAACGGAAGCAAACGTACAGTCGACTGCTTGTTGAAAATCAATAAAGCGTTGCTGAGACACAGGCGCTTTTCGATTGTGCTGAACGTGCGATCGACGCAGCTTGCAATTTCTCGGGGAGAACAAACATTCTCATATCTCCAACAAAGACTTGGCAGCGTGGAGGAAGGGGGGCGTCTGCTGCACTTTTGGTCATAGCCTGCCAGACGTTTCACTGGCTACTGAGGGGGTCACGCAGCCTCATACAGATTGTGCATATGCTCTTATGGTTTTCCCGACTCGAATTCTGAAACGTTTTTTCACTCTTTACGCTGCCTCTTACATTCTTTTTGTTTCGTTATGAATTAATTTGTATTAACATGAAATTGAAGTTTACATGGTCTTTGTCGTTTCGTTTCGACTGGGTGGAATGCTCTGATAGAAAACTGTGAATCAGGCTGCGTCAAAGCTCTATATGATTCTATATGTATGAATTTTGCTGTTGGGCCAGTCTCAGGCTGGGCATGTAGGTAATTCTATACACTCCATACTACGTACACTGGCCGGCTTTTTTCCTCTGCCCTAGATTATAGGTTGAATATAGCTTAAAATAAACAAACAAACAGGGTTGTTTCTTCTTAATAATATTTTTTATAGTTGTCTAGATGGTTGTTTTTTTATTATGATTCACTTTCCATAGTAACTAGTTTTATAACAGTTTCGCAATTGACAAAAAATTAAAACTGTTACAAATTTATTGCATCATTATTTAATAATTTAAAATTGAATTAATCGTTTTGCTAGTCGTTTTGCAACTTTTATGCTTTAAAACTTGAAGCTAGTTTAAAAGTTACATTAAAACTAAGTAAATCCTGGAAGCAATGGAAGCAGGAAGACAGCTGAGGGAGGGAGAAGGAGAAATCGCTGAGAGAAGAATAGAGAGAGGGTGTGCACAAAGCCAAAGACTAGGGCCCAAAGTGTCCTTTCGTGTTGTGTCATTGGATCGATTTTTGGAGCAGTCCCTTCTGAGCAGCCTATAGACGAAAGCATGTAAAGCGTAGACAGATTGTTATTTGTTAGTGGCCTGGGAAACCAGGTGGGCCACGGGCCTCGAGCTCTTTATAGCTAAAAACAGGCAGATTTAGCCATATTCTGAGTCAAACTTAACTTATAAAACCAATTTTAGACTAGTAAAAATCATACTTTTAACATTCATCAAAAGTTTATTCTAGTAAAACTCAATGTTCATCCTTTTATGACTGAACTCTAACTCACTGTAACTAGTATACCTTTATGTATACTATTTGAGTATGATCATTTTAGGGCTTTAAAGTGTTGAGTTAAGTGATCAGGCTTTAAAATGGGTCTAGCAACTGTTTTTACCAAAGTTTTCCCTTGAACTACCATGGTGGTGGTACACGCTTTTTAAGTCCGCTGGTTACCATCTCATGGTTACCAAAGTGACGGTAACTCGCTACTAGCTAAAAGGAGCCAGTAGTAACCCCTAACCGTACTGTGTAGAAAAACACCCCGAATTCAACTCAAAGAGCCGGTACGTGCATGCACAGGGTACAACGCAGTACACTTTCCAGCGACACCGCCGACACGTCACGAGTCAAAACGCCATGCAACCCATGCAGGAGCGCAGATGCAAGAGGGCCAGACGGCGAATTTTTCGAATTTCAAATCTTTCGACAAAAAGCCCTGCCGTACACAGACGGTGACAGACCATGGACAGTCAAATCCCGAATTTGAAAATTCTGTTCCTGGCGCATGCCGACACACCGCCGCAACGGGCGAAAGGAAACTGCTTCAACTGTCCAGATGTCAGTTGAAGGTCAGCAGCACTGTCAAAGAACAAAAGCGCGAGACTTTGAAATTCACACAAGAGAACGTCTCTCATCCCGTCCGACTACCTCAACGTACAAAGCAGCACCCCT
>JAHBMJ010005693.1:55555-65071 GCA_018398765.1 Chromera velia | reverse complement strand
GGGGGGGGGGGGGGGTGGTGACAGCGCGAACAGAACGCCGGCCTGTCAGTCAATACCCTCATTGGTCTTTCTTGGACAGAATGACAGAAAAAGAAGAGGTCATCACAAAGCAAAGTCGGGAAAGGTGTCTCGGTAGTCACCACCCCTTCCGTCCCCGAAGCCCACCTGTAGCCGATGGCGGTGAAGCTTCCGGTGCTTGTTCTGATTTTGCCATCTCCCTTCAGCGCGTCGTCCCTTCTCTTCAAGCGCACAGACTGGATTCCGAGTCCATACTTCTCAATCTCTGCGTCCATGTCCTCATCCACCACGTTCTTCACCACCCCCCTCACAGTGGAGTCATCGTCCCACCTCAAATACAGACCCTTGAACTCGTCTCCGATCTTTTCGATCAACGTACGGTCGCCCTTCGCTTTCACGACGGGGAGGCCGTACTTGACTCGAGTGGGCGTCAGCTTGGGCGCGGGGAACCAGCCGCGCTTGCGGGGATTGCGTGCGAAGAGGTACCGAAAGCCCAAATCCGGCCCGATGAAGGAGTCACTCGAGGAGCCCTGCAGTTCACTTCCGTCAAACAGGACGGAGCGAGGCTGCTGGGCCCTTCCGGTGGGTTGGGGGGGGGGTGCAACGAAAGCCTCCACAGGCACAGAAGAGGCAGCTGCCAGAGAGAGAATGACAGCTTTCATTTTCAAACTTGCCGCGTACAGGAACTAGGAGACAAGAAGCTCAAATCGGCTCTACACTGAGGGGCAAAACAAAGCCTGCTATGAGGCAAAATTGGTCTGGCAGGAAGTTCTCTGGAAGAAGACCTCGCTGCAGCAACTCTGACCAACACAGGACAGATGACAGCTTCAGTTGCTCTGTGCTTTTCAGAAGTTTTGTCGGCAAAATCATGAAAGGCGCTCTCTGCATGATTCAATCAGCAGCAGACTGACGAGCGTCTTTCGCGGGCACTATAAGAAATTCAGTGCCCCTCATGCAAAGCTTTGAGACCGGGACACTCCGTGCGAGCTGTTCGAAAAAGTGTACTCGACGGGTGCCAAAAACAAATCGATCCATAGTTGCAACACTGCAACTTATAATTGCGCAACGCTCATGCAACGATTCACCCACGCGACGCACTGGCGCATCGATCAGACTGTATTTTGCGACCTGTGATGTGAAAGAATGGATGCATGCGTGTTCTCTCGTTTCACTAGACAATGAAGACTATTCGACTTTCCCCTGATTCAAGACTCGAAATCTAAAAGAGCACGTATGCACATGTATAAGAGGTCACTGTTTAGACAAGGTGCCGTCCTTTGTCCACATACTGCAGAAAGTAGGCAACGCAGTGGAACACAAAACGGCTGCCAGATTTGATTAACCGCACGAATATTGAAACGCCAATCGCCGTGCCATCTGCTGCATACATATATATATATCTTGCCGTCGTCTCTGCTCCACTCACCCAAGGACATGCAAGAAGAGCCTGAGGCCCGCAGCTCCACCTCCCCTCCTGCAAGTTCAAATTTTCTCTCTCGAGCCTGTCCGAATCTCTTCAGAAACCACAACTGCAGCTGTTGGAGAGAGAGTCCGAACGCCACCAGCAGGTTCAGGAGGCACATCGGTCTTTTATACGCTGGAGGAATCCTTGTGCTTGTCACTGTCGCTGTCATTTTCATTGTCGGCATCGTCAATGGATTCTCTTCCTCCCCTACAGATGCGGATGACCAATCAATGACCCAGGGAGCCTCTAAAAAATCTCCAGAGAGCATCGACACAGACGAAGTTTTGTGGTCTGTCTCCGATGAGGTGTTTGGCTTTCCTGAGTCCGGGTCCTCACCTAACACAGAGCTGGACCCTTTGTTTTTGGATCTCTTGTCGTACCCTCATCCCTTCAAAGGGTTCCTTCCCTTCACTTCCTCGAAGACTCACTCAAACAGAGAGGAGTCAGAGTCTTCTAGGATGGAAAAGTTCTTCGCACATGCTGAAACAGACACTGCCACAGAATGGAGGGATGCGAAGGGCTTCCCCCACTCAATGGAATATGTGGGTTTTCCCTTCAACAAAATTGTGAAAGAAGGAAATGTGTACGACTGGACGGACCTCGAAGCGGTTCTCGACCAGATTGCCTCACGGGGCCGTCAGGCAGTCATCCGCATCATCCTGGACAACCCAGGAGAAGCCCATGGGTCCTGGGCCCCCCAATTTTGGTTTCAAAAAGGGGTGCACTTCAATCGTTACCCTGTGGAGGACCATGGAGGAGGGTGGTCCCCTGACTATTCCTCAGTCTTTGTGCGGAAAGACATTTTAGAGTTTGTGCAGAGATTCGGAGAGAGGCTCGATGGAGATCCCCGTGTTGCGTTTGTGATGCTGGGACTGATAGGGTTCTGGGGGGAGTGGCATACATACCCCCACACAGAGTGGATGCCCGATGGAATATTCCTCGGAGAACTCGTGACTGCATTTCAGACAGCATTCAAAACCACGAAGTGCGTATGTCGGCAGCCTGAAAAGTATCTGTTGAAGGCCGAGATGGAATCTGAAGCAGGAGCCTGCAAGGTCGGCCGACTCGTTGAGTGTGTCTCGGTTTACCTGTGTCTCCCTGCCTGCCTGCCTATTGGTCTGTTGGGTTGTGTGCTAAAGCCTTGTTTGCGTCATTTTGTCTGTCTGTCTGTCTGTCTGTCTGTCTGTCTGTCTAACTGTCTGTCTAACTGTCTGTCTGTCTGTCTGTCTGTCTGTCTGTCTGTCTGTCTAACTGTCTGTCTAACTGTCTGTCTGTCTGTCTATCTGACTGTCTGTCTGTCTGTCTGTCTGTCTGTATAGTCTGTCTGTCTAACTGTCTGTCTAACTGTCTGTCTAACTGTCTGTCTAACTGTCTGTCTGTCTGTCTGACTGTCTGTCTGTCTGTCTGTCTGTCTAACTGTCTGTCTGTCTGTCTGTCTGTCTGTCTGTCTGTCTAACTGTCTGTCTGTCTGTCTGTCTGTCTGACTGTCTGTCTGTCTGTCTGTCTGTATAGTCTGTCTGTCTAACTGTCTGTCTGTCTGTCTGTCTGTCTGTGATTCAAAAAAGTGAAGTGGAGAAAAGACGATATAGTCTGTCTGTCTGCTGTCATGAAGAAAAGAAGGGAGAAGAAGAAACATATAGTCTGTCTATCTGTCTGTCCGAAAGAAAGGAAGCGTTTCGAAAAAAGTGAAGTGAAGAAAAGACGATATAGTCTGTCTGTCTGTCTGTCTGTCTGTCTATCTGTCTGTTTTCTTTTTTCGTGTTGTTGTCATTTTTAATTTTTGTTGGTTTTTCTTGCCTTGTTTTCTTTTCTTCTCTTTCTTGTCTTGAGTGGAAGCAGCAGAGGAGTAGCGTGTGAAACCAGTGATCACGTGAAAGTCTGTCCGGAGGTGGAGAGGCAAGGGGCGCTTAACTCTCACCTTTCGGGCCCCCTGCCCACGCTGTTTGATTGTTGGTGCTGTTCTTTTGTCTTTGTTCTTTCTTTCTTTTTGTCTGTTGTGTTCATGAAGAAAAGAAGGGAGAAGAACAAACATATAGTCTGTCTGTCTGTCTGTCTGTGTGTCTGCCTTACAAAAGGAGAAAAGAGTCATGTGCTTCTTCTGTATGTCCTCCCTGCAGGTCGGTCTTCACGACGACATGTTCACCTCAACGACTCTGGGAGACACAGGGTGGTTCATGTACCCCCGCATGGAGCGGGCAGGCGTGTCGGAGTGCTGGAGGGGGGAAGCCTTTGGGGGTGAGGTGGCTCCCGCATGGCAGGCCTCTCTTTTCGATCCTGAGGAGAAGAGACCGAAGCCCTCGCAGTCGCTTTCTGAGTGTGTCAAGGCGACGCACGCATCTTGGATGGTAACTCGGGCAGGGGAGGGGAGGGGAGTCACTTCGTTTCCGGTCTTTCCGTGTATGTGCAACTCTGTAGACGTACAAGCTTTTCGTGTCGAGTCTTTCGAACTGCGACTGCAGACTGAGTTCTTCATCCTCTGGTAGTGAGGTGTCTTTGTTCATCCGTGTGTCTAGCTGTTCTCCCATATGACCCTACATTGCAAAGCACAATTAATGATAAATTCTGCAATCAAGGACAGGAAAGCACGAAAGGTAGGAAAGGAAAGGAAAGGAAAGGAAAGGAAAGAAACGCAGGCGGGACAATTTGCAAACAAAGGAAGAAACAAAGAAAAGCAGGTTGGATCTTTTCAGGCAGAGAAAGAAAAGAAGGAAGTGAACGCTGGATATTTTACGAGCAACAGCAGTAAACAAAGAGACCCAAGGAAAAGGGCAGCCGCACACAAAATTTGGATCTGAAACATCAAGAAGAGAACAAAAAGAACAGTCTGCATATCATACAAATTCCCTGCCTGCAGATCAACCACTTTGCGTTCTCTAGACGCAAGGGTTATCCGGAGGACAAAAGGGTGGCGGCACGGGAAGGTGCTGTTGCGATGGGATACCGATTTGCCTTCAAGGGTGCCTTCGCAAAGCGAACAGAAGAGGGAGTGGGTTTCTCCTTCGTGATTGTCAATAGCGGTGTGGCGCCTGTTTACTATTCTGTCGTTGCTCATCTTGTGGTCGGTGTGGGCGCACAGGGGAGGTGGCAGGTGAACTCTGAAGGTAAACTTCAATTTTGGTCTGCAAAGGGGGAGGGCGGGTTGAAGATTCTTCTGCGTGCACCTGTGAGATCGATTGGCTCCCCCTCTACAGAAGCGTATGATTTCAGAGGTCTCCTTCCTTCACCGCAGCCGTCGGGAGACTGGAATGCAAATCTCGTTGGAGAGCTGACAGGGTCTCTTGTGTCTAAACTGTCACAAGACCAGCGTGAAGAGCTCAGTACTGCAGCAGCATCTGCAGAAGCGGCCGATCGGTTTGGACTCTTTGTTGGCATTCTTCTCACAAGCCCTCACACTCTCTCCAACCAGCTGCCATTTGTCTTTTTCAGCAGGGGACAGACCCTTCCGAGGCACTCACCCTCCTCCTCAAAACAAACAGAGGCACCGTTCCTCCTCCCTGTCTCATCTCCCGATGCTGCAACCCTCTTGAAGTGTATTTTGTCTGAAACACATACCGGCTCCCTTCTAAAATGAGGCAACTCCAACGCCACTGCATGGATGAATCGCCACTGCATGAGTAAACGTATCAGCAGCAGACCACTGGCACGCATTAGGAAGAAAATTTTTTATAGGAAACAAGGAGTGATGATGATCATAATGATGAGTATGATGTGGGGTTAAGTCCTAGATCCAGCAATGCCAAATCCTATGCCACTAGCAATTAAGGCTTTATGGTAGGTTTTATGTCAAGTTTATGGACAGAGAGTATTCACTTTCCTAGTCAGTTTCAAGACTCCGACACTTTGTTCCCATTTTGATCTCGATCACTCTAATACGGCTCTAGCAATCACTACAAAAAACTATTTAGAATTACAATCCAAAGATTTTGTTTCTAATCCTGAGTCATTTGTACCCTAACTATATTTATATATGAATAATTAATTTTTATAGTTAATTATTTAATTTACTGCTGTAACGTAGTAAAATTTAAATTAAAGAGTGCGACGTGCGTATCAGCAGCATATGTAAGAATTGAGCTGACGTTGTCACGGTAAAGTAAGTTCTACCAGTAGTGCGTTTGATTTTTATATTTATTTCCCGACTTCAAGTTAGTAGCAAATGCTGCTAATCTTATGTATGTTTTAGAAAATGATTTTATATACTTAATGACATCAAAATAGAATAAAACACAACTCAAAAATCTATATACATATGCAAATGTAATAACGATTTATAAAGTTTTTGCATGATTTTTTGTACAATTATATTTAATTACTATTATTCTTTACTTCTACAGTTCTACTTTATCCATTAAAAAAAACAACGCAAATAAAAACGTTGATGACCGTTTAATACATGCAAGACGTTTTAGCTTTGACGCAATCACAGTATCAGGCACATCGGGGGAGCAAAAAGCAGAGGCTTACCGTGACACGTTTCTGTGTACGCCCCCTTCCTCTCGCAAACATTCGATGCCTTTGACACAGCATATATCAAGCACCTTTGCATGTCCAATCTTACTACTTCTTGTAGGATCGACTATCAGGCGTGCCATGCCATGGCACAACCTGAAAAGCTCCCACAAGCAGAATGTCATGTCGATCCTACCAATCCTGTCTGACGATGCACTGTCAACTATCATCACGAAGAGCCAGTATGCACCATGCACTGGACCTGCGTACTCTGCTCGCGAGAGGATCCGGGACACCAGCGGGGCCCAAACCATTCATTCCAATTAAGATGCGATTCAAAAACTCTCGGGGTCCCTTCCCACAAGCACACTGGGTGGGGAGGGCCCCCTAAATGTGCTTGCATGCAAACCGCAGCAAGGCGCAGGTCTTGATCCCCCCTTTTTCTCCTCATTGCTTCAGAGCCAGACATGAGAAGATCAAAGAAGAAGAGGTACACTATCAGAGACGATGCTGTGTCATTTAGGTCGTGGCACGACAAACGGAGAAGCAAAGAGTGCGCGGGGGAGCGAAAGACACTCACCTTGGTCAGACAATCACCCAGATGAAAAGTCAAAAAGAGAAAGAAAGACAGACAAGACGCAGAAGTTGAAAGAGTTCTGCAGTACCCAATCAACATCCTTCCTTGTCATTGGACGTCGCCTTCTTCCTCTCTCTGCCGTTCGAACCTCTTCACTTTCTTTCTCGTCGTGTCCTCTTTTTTCTGTGACTTTCTTGTCAATGGCATTCAATTCCCGTTTCCCTGACTGAACGTTTGGTTGCAGGGCAATCGGGGAAGCAAAGAGAAAGTAGGGTAGGTGACCGTTACCTACTGGAAGGTCAGACAATCTCTCAGCACAATTAGAGGACCCCTTCCATCCCCTTCGTACCCATGCAGGCCCTACAAGGAAGGATCTGACATTGAGCATGCAACTAAACAAACAAAACGATTTATTTGAATTAGAAGTCCTTCACTTCCCCCTCTCTCATTGCATGCAGTCTCCGATGCGGCCTCTAAATCTGACCTGCAGCGGGCTGCTCCCTCCCTCCCTGTGGTTTTGGGAATGAACTTGTAGTTTCAACATTCTTGTCGTGCTATTGGCTAAACTTTCCCCCCATTTTCTCCCCCCCTGTTTGGTGCGTGTGAAATGAATGAAGACCCCCGCCCGTACCCCTTTCATCTCGTGCTCAAACTCCAGGCTTTTTTTTTGTCACTCTTCAGACACAAAGTCTATCAGAAAACATGCAGACGAGAAACCGCGTGACATCTTTCTGCACTCCCAGTCACTCTCACAAGCATTCAAATTGAACGCCTTGCTTCGCACATATGGATGAGGACATCAAGAACCACCGCACATGCCGCCATCGCAGGAGACTCTACAGCATGCAAGTCATGCAATAAATTCGCCACGTGAAGATCATCGAGCCCTGCACTCAAGCAGACACACAGGTAAAGAAGAATGATCAGGAGAAGACCAGATGGACGTCTGTGTCACATGGATGCACTCTCAGGCAGAAATGCAGTGACAGACGCATGCAAAATTTAAGCAGACAGATGCCTTAATTCATCAGAAAAACAACCGCTACACTAATCGGGATACCCACACAAACCAACATACAGGCAGGAGGAGCATAATGAAAAAGAAGGCGCTTTACGTGGTCTGTTTCCCCCTGCTCGTCGATTGGGAGGACTCTAAGACTTGCTGACCTTTTGTCATCCCAGACGCTCGTATGCCGCTGCCCACAGGCGCTCGTGCCCCAAGTGTCCGACCTCGACTCGCTTGGGAGTGCGGGGCATCTCCTGGCCCTTCTCCTTCAACTCTGCAGAGAAATGACATCAACATCAACATGCAAGAAGAGATGAAGGCAATCGGAAACCTGCAGCCGGACAGGATCTCTAGGCCTTCAGAGTCGGGGGAATGCTTGGGCGTTCTTTCACTTTTTGGAGGAGACTCTATCAGGCACAGGGCGGTCTGAAGTCATCAGCTTGATGAGAAGGGCCGGAGGAGACCTCCTCAGTATGAGGACATGAAGCGCAAGAGACAGGAGACCTATTTGGGGGAAAGGGCAATATTCTCAGTTGAAAAACGGAGTGCTCGAAAAGTCCCCCGACCAACAGACCCACGTACTTTGATCCGCCCTGTAGAACTCCGCGTACAGTCGGGCGTTCCCCATGGGTCCATGCGGAACGGGCTGGAGTCGGGGGAAGGGGGGGGCCTCCTCCTCCACTTCGTCTTCCTGTCTTCTGGCCTCAACGTCGACATGCACGTCTCTGTTTCCACCTTCGAGAGCGCAACGGTCCAGGTCCTCCAAAGAGAATCGGCTGTCCGTGTCTGTCTCCGAATCCTTCTCGCGCGTCAGCACACAACAAGACCTGACGGAAGTCATTCAAAAGTAGGCAGACGGAAAGAGAAGCAGAGATGCGAGAGAAGCAGAGATGCTGTACGAACGAGAGTACACAAAGCCGGAGATGGATGGGAACATGATGGAAGAAGAGGTATCAGACAGTGCTCGAGGAGAAGATAAGTGCGTGAACATCTACAGATGGATAGAGTCACAGAGTCAGAGACGGAGACGACGACAGAGATGAACGGACAAACGGGCGGCGCGGCGGTGAGACAGGCGTTGGGCGTATGCATGCACAAGCACATTGACGCACTTATGGACCGACACTCTCTTGACCACTCTTCGTGATGACGGTCCAACGTATCAGCCGACAGAAAGGCCGGCATGGAGGAAAGACAGACAAACACACACACACAACAACCAACACACACACACACACACACACACACACACACACACACACATACACACACACACACACACACACACACACACTGAGAAAGAGAGAGAGAGAGAGAGAGAGAGAGAGAGACACACACACACACACACACACACACACACACACACACACACACACACACACACACACACACACACACATACACACACACACACACACACACACACACGCACACACACTGAGAAAGAGAGAGAGAGAGAGAGAGAGAGAGAGAGAGGTACCACGAGGAAAGGAAATCGTTCCATGCGTTGTGGATGGCGGCTCCGAGGGAGAAGCTCTCTCTTTCCGTCACCGGCACGCTGACTGCAGGAGAGGAAACCCATCAATACATATAGCTTTCGAGTGTTGGAACATGAAAGCCGGCCAAGTGTTCCTGTGGGTCCTGTTCACGCTCATGCAGCTCGGTTGCTCTCTTTGATCAACGGATTCCAAAGAAAGTGATAAGATGGGGGGGCAGTGGGTGTCAGTGCAGGGGGACTGATGAGAGCATTTGAGGAGGGAAAGGAAATGAAAGCCAGGCAGAACGCAAAAGGAAGCGAAAGACGAACAGACTGAAAGGAGTGCGAGAAACTGAGAAGTTGCATACGGAAGAGAAACGTTGGGGGAGTTAAGCAGTGAAAAAAGCAGAAAACGAAGCAAACATCGAAAGCAGGAACATCGAATAGATTTTGGACTGAAGGAGGAAGGGAGAGAGTGGGGGTTGAATGGAAGGAGGGGGGATGCAGAAAGGAGAGGGTGTTGG